>OU896707.1:73368332-73622266 GCA_918026855.4 Phaedon cochleariae | reverse complement strand
AGTTCTTTATGCATGGACATAACGAAGGACCAATTCTTTTATGGTTTTGTATGAGCTGTATATCTATTGAAGTACCCACTATACAATGTGGAATTTACATTCGGGCTCATTGGTTCATTGTTATTCACCTCGAATTTTCCGTCATAGATTTTACCATCAGTGAGTCTTATATGAGTGTCATTTCAAATACCAGCATATTAATTGTAAGCACTGTGGAGGTCTCCTCACAATACCAGAAGTCCTGTTCGTTTGTACTTGCTCGACCTGCTGACCTTGATTTTTGTCTATGTCTTTCTCCGTTTCCAACATACCATGAACAGAGACAACTATGGGAAAAAATCAACTTTAGCAAGTTCAGCAATACAAACGAACAGGCCTATTGTTTCCTTTGAAACAGCCTTCTCATGCAGGTCCCTAGAGATTGCCAAGATATAAGAAGGGCAGAAATAATCCTTCTCCTGAGGAATAACACCACTTGATGGCGAAGTTTGGACTGGATTTCATCAATTCCATAGCAGATGTTTTCCTAAATAATGAATATGGTGGACGTCATAAAACATATTCTGTCCGTGTCAGATAAGATTGAAACAAGTTGAGAAACATTGTAGGTTAGTGCGGAAGACTCTTCATTTTCTGTGAGGAATTATGTGCAACAGCATATAAGTCGTGACACGTTAGGCCTGTTCGTTTTTGCTTGCTCTACCTGCTGAACTTTTTCTGACTTTCTCTGCTTACACCATGCCATGAACAGAGACAAGTATGGAAAACAATCAACTTTAGCAAGTTCAGCAATACAAACGAACATGTTTATATATACTCATAAGGCCTGTTCGTTTGTGCTCGCTCTATATACCTGCTGAACTTGATTTTGTTCTATGACTTTCTCTGTTCACAAGATGCCATGATTAGAGGAAACTATGGAAACATAACATACATACATATAACATAATAAATCGAAAGGATTATAACAATTATTGTTTTTCATGGAAAAAATTATAATAGAAAATAAAATAAAAATATTATAATCCATTTCAAGTAATCTAATTAGTAGATATGGAATTAAAGTTTACTGAGCATATATTTCTTTAATTTGATTAAGAGTTTTTCTGCTTCTTCTATATTTTTCAATTCAACAGATTTTGAGTTGAAAGTCTTTAGGTGTGTATAGATTTACAGTTGATTCTAAAAGAGGTAAATTGAAAATGCACTTTATTGTTTCATTTTGTAATTTCATGAGTGGCTTCAAACGTAAAATATTTGTACTTTCCCAAATAGATATTAATATTGTGAACTTGATTAAATCAGACAGAAATGAATACTCTTTAGGTATGCAATGGATTACATTTTTTCCTCGAATGATCTATATGTAGAATCCACAATAATTGTTCATCAATATAAAGACCTAAAAATTTTGTTCAATTTGTATATTCAATGGATTTATGATTGATACATATTGGAGTATTATTCAATATGTCCGTTGTTCTTCTTGAGATGTACATATACGTATAGATTTACTACAATTAAGAGTCAACTTATTGGTCGTAAGCCAAGATGATATTTGTTTCAAATCATTTTTAATATTATTATTGATATCTTTGAAATCTCTTGAAGTACCTATAGAATATTGTTGTATCATCTGCAAATAATTTTAGTTTTCCTTTCAATTTCAGAGTAGATATTGAGTTAATGTAAATTGAAAATAAAATTGGCCCCAAAACTGACCCTTGTGGTACACCAGGAGTAAGGAGTTAACTATTAGTTTTATCACTTCTACCTGTAGTGTCGGCACTGATCTGCCTACAAATATCCAATATATGTCCCCTTGGCGATCAAAAAAACGATCAGAGATGATGCATATCGGAGAAAACTTCGACAATATCAGGAACGAGAAAGCATTCTGTAACTGCCCCAGGCTGGATTTAGCAGCTTGTGAGCACAGATATTATCTTGTGAGCTTGTCTTTTCACTTCATCACATAACCTGCCTTAAACAGGTGCGTATGCAGAAAATATTTCTTTGGTTGAAAGCAAAATTTTTTGCAGAACTTGTAAAAGGTAGGATTTCCCTATCTGTTTTCAACAGCTGCCTTATATGGTGGGAGCATTCAATTTGTGGTGGAGGTGAAATATATGGAGGCCATTCTAGATACTGGACTCACCTAAAACGTCTTCCGATTCGAAATACCCTCACCTTCTCTTGGGTGCCGATAAAATGCACAATGTTGCCAATTTTGATTTCTGTTGGTGGATTATTCAGAATCGTGAGTGAAATTTCATTTTGTATTGAATTATACTGCAGATATTCATGACATTCAGTTTCAAATGCCTTCCAGTAAATTTCAAGTTTAGGTTCTCATGCACCTATGTACCTACCTATTTCTACCCCATAGGGAAAGAAACAAATTCTGAATCAGTCAATACTGAATTGCTCACTTGATTCTATTTATATTGATTTTAGTACAATTATCACTGCCTTCTTGTCAATAATAATGAGAAATGAGGACAGTGAAGTAATGCTGAGAATTGGGTATTTTTAACTTGTGCTGGCCCCAGTTGCTTCATCTCTTCTCTTTTGTAGACACAGCTGCCAGATTAGGAATTGATTCTTCCGAGAATGAGAACTGTGAAAACTTCACAAAAGATAAGATTTCCACATTTGCCAAGGAATTCCATGGAGTAATGGCCGAGTCAATTCAAAAAATATTACCTGTGTTTTATTTGTTGATTATAACAATTATTCAACAAAATATCAACATCGTAATAAGAACCAAACTGTATATAAAAAGAGTCTTGCTGTTAGATGGCTGCATCTCATTTCATCTTGGCTTATTTTGAATCTAATGGGATACCTCGGAATCCAGATTGCATTGAATGTGATCAGCAATGAATTTGATCACGTACTACACATAGCAGTTGTCAATCATGATATTCCTCGCAACTTGCACCATATTCCACATAGGCTCGATTCAAGGATTTTATAGAGATCTGGCTACAGCGGCAAATAGTTCATTTGTTGCTCGGTATTCTCGTTAAATATGTGGTAAGGATAACGTTTTCGACTTTCGATTTTCACGATACTGGAAAGGCTCATTGTTGAATATGAAAATTTCGATAACCGTTAGTAATTTCATCCTATTGTATTGATTGAAGTTTCCACTAAGAAAAACAGTAAGTATTGGCAATTAGGGCCGGTGACAGTCGCACCCTTTCTGCCTTTCTACCCTCCCAGGAGCACCTCCATGGCTGTTATTCAGTCTCGGCCCGTCGCAGACCTACAAAACTCCTTATTATAGCCAATGGCGGACGGTGCGCATAAACAATAGCGTATCAGCGCAAATCTTCAATTAGCTTCTTACAAAGACAAATGTAGCGCGGATAATTCGCTCTTCTTCTCGGCCGAGAAGTCAGTGGAGTAACGAATGAGTTGGTCCGGTTGGACGCTTCGGAATCTCTCTCTTCTTCTTCTTTATTAATATTAAAGGTGAATTTATGCACACCGCTTTTTGATTAATCTGTTGCTTCCATTGACTGTCATTAAAGTTTACTTTTATTTGAGGACTATGATACCTTCATGCACCACCTTTTCCTAATTTCAAACTCTTTATCGTGATCAAAACATAGTCCTCAGCGTACTTAGCCCGATGAAAATATTTGTGTTATAGCATTCAGGGACATCACATAATTACAATAAGAATCTTTCAGTCATATTGTTTTTAGAGTCTAATTTGAACATACGAAATTGGAAAAAGAAGAGGAATAAATTGTTTTTTCTGCAACCGACACAAAAGTCGTCCATTTTGATACCAAAATTAGATCTTAAATTGACGTTTCTATTACTGACACAAAAATGGGTATGTTGCTAGGCAACATATTTAGTTCCTAGGAGGTAAAGTTGAATTTTAGTTCCTAGGAGCTAAAGTTGAACTTTAGCTCCTAGGAACTGAAAAGGATCTACTGGATGTCATCAAGAATAAACAACATTGTGACGGTTGGTTATTTGGGCTGAGACGCATACCTGATTTGTTTCCGATTTCAGCAGATTTGGCATTTCATAATTCATACCCATGCTGGAGATATAAATACACCTTATTATAGTTTAGTATTGGAATTATAAACATCTCAGTTAATTGTTTTTGTTTCGATCAGGGAAGCCTTCATGATTCAAATACTTGCTTGATCTGTATTTCATTCGTTATTCTCGGGATGGATAACTTGTTTTTGAATAATCACGGCAAGCAATAGTTTTTTTGTCTCAAACAACGATATTGTTTAGCTTCATTTGATTATCAAGTCAAACACAGTGTAGTATGCCAGTATGGAGAGGAATAAATAATCACTATTATCATTGTTGATATGCTCACTAACTTAACATTTTCCTCGTCTTGTTCCTATACCTGGCACTGGCGCGGTTTTTGCCATTAAAGCACCTGGTCCATACACACATATGTCATATCGAAACTACAATTCGAACATCCTTGAAAATTGAATGAACCTGCTGTTAATGCAGGTAGAATATTCTCACCACATGGATTATTTGTCAATATTTGTTGCATTGCATACATATGGCACGGCATTGGTGGTTACTTCACATGTTCATTTGAGTTAATTGTTTCGGTTGCAGAAAAAATAGCATGTTTCATTCGGATCAAAAGTGACTTTGTTCGACTCGCAAATTTTGCTTTCGCTCGGCTTCGCTAAACGCTCCGCCTCGCAAATGCAAAATTCGCTTGTCAAACAAAGTGTCACTTTTGATCCTAATAAAACAATCTACTATTACTCCAAGCGGCAGGGATAGTGTCTTTTTCCTGCCGCTTAACAGGCAGAAAAGGTGTACTTTTACTGCCTAGGAGGAAAAAATTTTTTGCTTTGCAACGTTCCAAAGAATTCTAATGAAATCAGTAATCATAATTGACACTGACGTTTTTTAGTTTAGAAAATACCTTTGTGAATAAATCGATTTCAGCGTACTATAAGCGTTTTCGAGTTTTTGTGTTACATGTTCCGTAAAATGTAATTTATTGTCAATTTTTCCCGTGGGAGTAAATTGACAGGTTTATACCCTTGAATGAGGAAGCAAACGACTATTTCCGAGGCAGTGAGTAGATAAAAAAGTTGGGCAAGTACTAACCACGTTCCCCTGTGGTAAAAACGGCAGTCGTCGCCACTGTAGAAAGTGGTGGTTCATATAGGCCACAATCTCAGCCGGTCCCATTCAGTGTCCACCATACGGTTCTGTGTTCTGTGTTCTGTGTTCTGTCGGCAGACCGCTCTCGCTAGCGAACCGTGTGGCACCCCGCGACACCGTCACTTGTTCCGTTCGCGTGCTCGCCAAGCCTACTACGATGTCCTCTTCGCGGCTGTCGTGCCGCTTCGCGTTGTTTTTGGCCCTTTGCCTCGCGACTATCGTTGATGGTGAGTAGAGAGTAGAGAAAGACGATGAACGGACAAAAAGACATAAACATTTTTATTTTTTCCTAGAATCATAATTTTTTTGTCAATCAGGCTAATTGTACGATTTGAAACAAGGATAATTTAACACATGTATAAAAAATCGCACATAAGCTGCTGTGATTTTGTCATTATGGCGGCAAAAAAACGTTGTCCTATGGTTTCCAGCGACAAGACATTGATGGCGTTTATGTCAATCTTTCCCAATCTTGCGTTGTCAGAGTAGTATTGAATCAGTGAAAAAGGAGCGATTTGAAGTAGATAAATTGAAAAATCCATTAACAATTATGTGCATGGAAAAAAAGAAATTGTTGGATCAAACAAAATTTAATTGAATGAAGCAAATAAAAGTGTCATATATGCACGACAAAATATAATCTAGAAATGAGTAAATCTAAATCTTGTTTCAGAGCGAATTTGAAGTTTGAATCAAGTAAATATGCCTTGTATGAACTCTGTATCTTATTCAATCAAGCACATCCATGAATTGTTCATGCAGAGATATTGAATTGGCTCAAGAAATCATTTTGTTTGATTCAAAATAACAAGATATTGATTCAATGAAATATTCAGTTGATTCAATGAAATATTTGGTTGATTCAAAGAAATATTTGGTTGATTCAATGAATTATTTGGTTGATTCAATGGAATATTTCTTTGATTCAATGAAATATTTCGTTGATTCAAGAGAAACTGTATTTCCATTCGACAAATTGTTTTGTTGAAACAAAGTCAGTATTACTTCGGGAATTTCCTGAAATTTCACAGAAATAGAATAAACTAAACTAGGAAATTAGTTAACTTCTGGCATAGATCTCCAGTCTTCACTTCTCATCAGTCGATGCAAAACTATTTCGAATTGCTAATCACTCTAAGTTCGGTTTATCCAGCTGATATTTCAAACGAAGAGTAAGGCATCACGTAAAATGAACTCGAGGCAGGACGAGGCGAAATGATGCGAAAATTTAACTTGATGTAGAATGAACAAAATATTTCATTGATAATACATATTTAGTTGCTCTATTCAAGCAAATGATCCGTTTGAAACGAGTTCATTGCTACATCGGAATTAAAAACCTTGTTTGTTGCTTCAGAGATATATTCTCATCAAAATAATCATAATTTCATCAAATCAACAAAATGTTTATAGTTGATTCAAACTCGATTCAACATCGACATTATTTTGGATCGACATAATAAGTTTTTGAGAAAACAATATATTTTGTTGATGATGGAATTGATATTATACTGTTGATTCAATTAAACTTCATTCTTGATCTGAACAAACTTCTTCCATGAAATAATCATGTAACTGGTTGATTCAAAAAAAAATTGCTCAGTCCAACAAAAATAATTCATGCATAAATAATTTGTTGATGCAACAAATCCTTTTTTTTTGTGTGTGAAATACGGATTCATTGAATTGTCTTACTGAATTACACTCAAGCATTTTTTGAGTCTAAATAAACTGAACATTCATAATTCGAGTTTCGTTGCACTGAGGAAATTTTACTCAAAAAACTGAATAAGTCGTCCACGGACCCGAAAAATATTTCGAAGGCAATTTTTTTCGTTAATTTACTAGGCAACAAAATTCTCATTGAACTGTCAAGTTTAACACTCTCGTATAAGTGACAATTTGATTTATGTATGAAAGTGGAGTAAACCATCAACAAATAGTGTGATTTACATATTCATTAAATTGTCCTACCGAATTACACTCGAGCATTATTTTTGAGTAGATGAAATATTTTTATATGTGAATATTTATCTACTAGCTACAATATGATGACCAAATTGAAAATAAATGAAGATAATTAATTACAAACATAATAAACAAAAAACGAATAATGAGGAAATATTAATGAACACAATAGACTAATCTTCGCAGTTTCCATTAACCATGCTCATATATCAACACATTCTTATGATGAAAATAATATTAATGTCGTTTACTCATTGTTCGGATTAATCAACTGATGAATTATTATTCTATTTATATTAAGCAAATATCTCTTCACTTTTGTTCTGAACAATTTTAGATTATTGATCCCATATTTAATATCAGTTGGCAGGGTATTGAATAATCTTGCTGCCAGGTAAGTATGACCTCAGTTTGAAATTTTACGTTGATTTGACGTTCAATAGAGCCATCTATTGGTTCATGATTTTCGCGAATTTCGAAAAATGTCAAATGTCAGTCAGTCAGTGATGAATTGACTTTCATGGCTACTAGGTATTCATAATAGTTCCCAGATGAATAATGAATTCGCGAACCAGATTTTCTTCATTGGATGAGAAATTTAATCAACGGTTCATGATCTCGAGTGAGTGTTCCAGTCCTAAGATTTCTCAGAATTACGAATGTTTACTACCATCTTTATCATAAGTCAGGAGTTCTGAAAAATCGCTAGCCACTGTAATTTCTTATAGGACATAGATATAAACTTGACAGAAACACGATTCCGTGACAAAAACCTCACGTTAGGGTTCTTTTTTTGGTACCGTGTAGCACGATCAGTGTTGGCATATTATATGTTCGCTGGATATAGATAAAGAAAAGGACGTGACATTCGCGTTGATGAATTTTGAGAAGAAAATCCGTTTCATCACGAACACCCAATTCAAATCCACAATGAAAGAAAGTTTCCAAAAACTAACTTAAAATAAAGTATAGGTTCCTACTTTTCAAACCCAGATTTTTTCATCATAAAAAAACAAGAATATATACAAGGATCATCAATGCTATAGAACTCGTAGAAACAAAAATAGTTAATTTTCACTAGGTATATAGAGACTTGTATATTTTGAAGCTTCGTTTTCCAATCAGAAGTTTAAAAAAAATTTTTATAATCCACAGCTGGAAAGCTCCTTATAGTTTCATGTCTTTATTCGATTCAACAATGCATCATGGTACAATTTTTTCGTAGCTTGCTTAGTTTTCAAGAAAAAAAATGAAATCTTATATGAATCCAGATTTTATTGTAGGTTCATTCAGGAGTTCCAAAGATATCAATTGAGATAACTCGGTATATAGCAATAAAAAGTATGTTTTGAAGATTTTGAGAATTTGTTGGTCGCCGACCACACTGACTCTTGGCATTATGGAAGTTCATATTGGGTGATAAAAAAAAAACACCGAGTCGAAAACTAATCTCCAAAACAAATGGGTTTATATGAACTTCTTGTATTTTTGCGAGTATTATCGAATATAAAATTTTCATGATCAAAATCTGAAACACCCTGTATATTGGAGTTTCACCAATATTCTCACATAAGTGGTTTTTCTATAGAATGAAACTTGCATGTGATTGGAAAATTTACCCAAATACACTTCTGGATGACTCAGTCCACTTCCTATTATAGAAACGGCATTTTATTCATTTTTCACATTCCACTATATTCGTGCTCGAATTCACAAAGTATTATCTTATCCTATTTGAATTGTAAGTATTTTCTACCTCAATTCTGGAAAAGTATAATGTTTAATGAACACAGAATGATTTCTCTAGGAATAAGTAGTTGGCAGCATGAGCCATATACAGGGTGTATCTAAATAACACCGAAAAAATTCAAGGGGTGTTTTCTTGTGACATTCTAGTTCATATAAACATGTATCCTGACTTGCTCCGTTTCTGAGATACAGGATGTTGAAGGTAGAGGTATTTATTGGTTTTATTTATAACCCCCCTATATAAGCTTTCATGGTGCCAGAATTCAGTATGTATGGAGACTGAGAAAGCCCTAAAATTTCAAAATAATTCTAATTGGGGTTATTGAGTAATCTCAATGGAAGTCTTGAAAACACCTACATTAAAATTTGGAGTCAAATCGAATTTTTATTGTTTCCTCATGAACTAAGCTAGATACAAAAATCGAACAGAGAAAAAAAGCTGTTATTTCAATAGTTCAATCTAATGAAAATATGAAACTCAGAGAAACTGGTGGTGTTCATTATAGATTGCAGATTGTAGATGGGTCGTATAGGCTAGGAGACCTCTCGATCACTGCGACCTAGAAGATCTATTGTGATTACCCCTATCTAGTTTTGGTCCTCTAACCCTAGACTTCTGATGAAGCCTACAATTTTCCTGACGGTTGAATTCTCCCCCTCAGCAGGGGTGAGATAGACCTGTTCTAGGTTGTTCAGCCTTTGGCGGACTAATACTTCACAAGAGCAAAGTATGTGTTCCGCGGTCTCGGTCGCTTTACAAAAGCGGCAAGTGTCAGTCTCCGCCTCTTTTTGAGGTGGTACCTCAGAGGGCCGTGTCCTGTGAGAAAGCCTGTGATAAGCTTTAGCTCTGGTTTGTTGAGGCTGAGTAGCTCTTTGGCTCGGTTCTGCGAATGGTTGATGAACCTTTTCGCTTGTCGTTGACCTGAAGTTGCTCTCGAGGTTGCTCTCCAGTAGGAGGACTTTTCAATTTCTTCCCATTTTCTGAGTTCTTCCTTCAGGTGACATTTGCTCATCTCACAAAAAGGCTCAGGACCAAAAAGTGCAGATGCTGCACCTTTTTTTTGCAAGGCGATCAGCTGCCTCATTTCCTTTGATTCCTACATGCCCTGTCATTATCATGCCTGGAACCCACATAAGTGTTACTTTGTTGTCCAGTTGCATGAGTGTTTCAAAGCAGTCCCATGTGATCTTTGATGTGAATACGAATGATTTTAGGGCTTTTAGTGCGGCTTGGCTGTCTGAGCAGATATGGTGGTGTACATACTCCACTGGAAATATCATTTTGAATCTAATAGCACCAGAAGAAGCTCCATATTACTATTAACAAAACCACAACGTTTTATTGAAATTAATGAAAAGACAAGAAAAGAAAAGAGTAATGAATAAAAAAACGATTTTTCATGGAAATATTAATACCCTGTGTCTCGAAAACGAAGCAAGTTAGGTGACATGTTCATATGAACTTCATCCCCTGAAATATCACCTGGCATCGCCCCTTGAATTTTTTCGGTGATATTTAGATACACTTTATAGGGAATCATATTTCAATTTGAAAAATCAGAAACTTTAACTACTGATCTCTATCTCACAGATTATAGTGATTGCTTCTTTAGGTTCGAAAATTATCTAATCAATCTCCTTAATTATGAAAATGAAATTGCAATAAGAAATGTAGAATCTACTCGAATATTTTAGAGAAAACAATCACATCCGCATCAAGTTTTCGTATTCTAGGTGTTTCTGATGGGTCCTCAACATTTGCAAATGACCTTGTTATAATGTGTTATAACTGACCATCTTCATTCGGCATAGTTGTTCCCATCACATTTAATATTAAAACATCGTCTCGTTACAGTTAACGATTTCACTTAACTGTAGTATATAGTTTCGGCGACATGGACAAAAACTATATTAGAACGCTCACACAGGGTGACCAAATTTGATGATTTACTGATTTTAATATATATCTTTAGGTTTCCTTTCACGTGACATCAACTTCATAATATAAGATGGGACACCTTTCTAAGTTATACATACATATTCCAATGATTTTGGAGAAATTACCATTGTAGTAAGATGTAGGCAAATGTTTGATGTCCCATTGATGGTCACATTTTTTACCAGAGGCATATGAATTTACGCAATTTTGAAAATATATAATTATGGTCATCGAAAATTGTAAATATTTCAAAATCGAAAACCTCGTATCTAGTTGAAATTTGTTTCATGAACTTGATATGTGATCTTGTTTAGCTTTAGTAGTTGTAGACTAAAATCAATTCCAGTGGTGAAATCGTAAATATTCTCATGCATGAATGATTAAATAACATAAAAGTCAACTATATACGTTCACTCCTGAAGAAAAGTTTCAGAAATTCATTACACACTGGAATTCAGCGTAAATTATAATGTATACCTAGAAATTTTCATCATTTCATCTTACCGAAACAAAGAGAATACTACTAAAATACATCTTCAAGATAGCCTTAGAAGCCCTCATATATGAGCCATTTTCCGACCAAAGTTCAATCAAAGTATTGCACGCCTATGAAAGAACACCCTGTATATCATATTGTATGAACTATGCACAAAAATTTGAAATTCCAGCTCCAGCCAGGAAATAACATCTTCAGTATACAGTTGTTCAGAAGATTTATGGTATCGTTATGGTTTATGCTCTGCTCATTTTATAACGTTTGGTTTATATATATCAGCCAACGGATTGAGACTATACCCACTAGACTGTCATTTAATAACCACTTTAATAGCTTCATTCGCGATAATGAAACAGTAGTTCACCTTGTAGGCAACTGGCAGATTTAGATGGAATAGAAAAATGTTTTCGAGAGGTTCATTGTTTTCAATTGAAAATTTGTTCAATTTTTCTCATCATTATCATACATTCATGATATATTTTCAAGTATGTATATGGTCATGTGATTTTATATTATATAATAATTTGAAACAAAATCTTCAGAATGTCAAAATACAAATTTTAAACCTTTCAATGGAAATCAGAAATGGAATCAACATGAATGCTCAAAAATAATGAAATAATGAAGCCTGTTGAAAAAATGTTGAGATTGTTTATGAAATTATTGTAAATTGATTTTTTTCACATGTCAGAATATGACGTTTTCGTTGTTTCAACCAATTTTGCAATCCGTTATTCTAGCCAATCATTCGGTATTATATTGACTATTCCACTCATCATCACATAATCTGACCAATCACAAGTCAGAGACAACGTCAACTGTCAAATGTTATAGTTCAAGAGTTCAGAACTAGTTAGATTAACCTGATGCGTTAAAATTCTCCTATTATTATATTATGTTATACACATCACCTTCAGACTATATATGATCAATCATAATAGAAGTATGTTGAATTACTTTGAGTCGTGAAATGTGTCTTTTTCTCAAATTGTAAAAAATAATCTTCCCAAATACAACTCGTCCCTAAACTTTCATCCGATAAATCAACTCCTACACGGAAAACGCTATTTGACGACGACGTGAGTCATTTCGACATCGATAAAAAAAATATGCACCTTCTTTCTGATTCTGGCCTGCTCCCTTGATCTAGTAGCTATATTTGTGCCTGATGTCGTGTCAAGTTTGATTGATAGGTATTGGGTATGGTTCACGCGTGAATTAGCAAGCCGTTTTATGGATATTTCGTCTGAAGAAACCACGGAAATATGAGAGAATCAATTCCGCGAACTACCAGTTACACGGAATCATCATCAATAAACGTAACCATTATTGCTCTTTATTTGTATATGGTCGTTGATTTATCTTGCCAAAAGACACTCGAACAATAGAATCACAACTAAATTGGTGTCCGAATGGAGAAGTGCCTTAGAAAATATGGCAAAAACTAGGAAAGTCAACCTCATGTGGGTTCCAGGACACTCTGGTATCCCGGGGAACGAGGAGGCAGACAGACTAGCCAAGATCGGTTCAGGAACGACACCCATTGGACCAGAACCGATATTGGGAATACCCAATAGTACGGCTATGTCCTTCATGAAGGAAATGCTACAGAGGCAGTTCCTTGAAACATGGCGGGACACACCAGGAATGAGACAATCAAAGCTCCATATGAAGGAACCTTCAAAAAGGCTCACGAGAAAGATCCTCTCACTTAATAGAAGGAATCTCAAGATAGTAGTTGGGCTCTTAACTGGGCACAAACACCTCAACAGGCTCCTAGAACTCATAGGGATCAAAGATGATCCCATCTGCAGATGGTGCTTGGAGGATGATGAAACATCATCACACATACTCACTGAATGCCCCGCATTGGTGCATCAGAGGAAAGCTGTCTTTGAGAGCATTGTAGTGCACCCAAAGGTGCAAAAGCGACTCAGCTGAGGAAGCTGCTGAATTTCGTCAAAGAAATCGGCATGCCCAGCTGATTCACAGGACAAGTTGGCGCACAATGGGCCCGACTGAAGAGGCCTGAGTGCAGGGGTCTACGCACCCGCCCACCTGTGCAGAGAAGAAAAAGAAGAGGAAGAAGAAGAACACTCTAACCTTTTTTTTTCATTTGGATAAATTTCCTTACTAATTCAAACATTTTCCATCAGTTATTTCTCTCGAAAAACTGACATTTATGTGACAAAATTGCAAGACCGTATGTCAGTTTTTCTCTTAAAATTACGGATCGGTAAATGGTTTTCGTTGCCAAGAGAAATTCATCCAATAAAAAATAAGCTCTCGTGTTTTTACTGATTGATAATTTTTCATTTTCATCACTCAAACTTCTTCAGTTGAGGCAAAATCATACAAACAAACTAAAATTGCTAAAACCACTCATCCAATACGGACTTTTCCATAGCGTGATTTTGAGAATTTGATATATAAATTCTTACTTATATTCATTATTATAATTTCAGTAAGCAGCTAACCTTCATCAACCATACATTTTTGGCCCTGCTCTAAAATACCCAAAATATGCATGTTGATTAGGTAGGTACATTAAAATCCCATCAGTATGAGCAAAAAATATCTTCATGAACTCATTACAGCGAACATTAAGAAAGAACGCACCCTGTATAGGTGTCTGAAAAGGCAGAGCTGAATTCTCGGAACGCAAACGATGATGAGTTCACATTTTTGTATTATTTTGGGTCCAGAAATAAGAAAGAATAAGTCATGTCATGCGGCAACGACCTTAAACGAATTTCGAAAGTAGAAGTTTAAAATGATTCGCATTTAGAACAAGCAGTTGTAGCATTTTGGTCTGATTAACTGAACACCACCATAAATCATTGGATAAGTAATGAACCTATAGAGATTGCAATAAGTGCATCATGGCATATCGAAGAAAATTAAATTAGTCAATTCGGTTTCGCTAGTATGAGGTTATGAGATCCAATATGACTAATGACGACAGTATTCACATTCACAGAAGACAATAATTGTTCGACTTGGTCCCTAATAATCACTTATTGAATACTTATGTACTTGCAAAATGCTTCAGTAACAATAAAAATATCCTAGTATTTCTAATAATGATCGAGATTTTATTTAAACCCAAATTATTCTGACGCACTGGCAACAGCGCAATGCCTAGAGTTTCGAGAAATACAAAAAGAGACGGAGAAGACGAAATACATTGTCAACCTAACTTTCTAACGTCATCTCCATCTTCAAATCCTTGTTGCATGTTGTCAAGCTGCGGAAATTCGAAGATATTCCTCTTATTATCTGATTCTTCAGTTGTGTGTTGTGTGTTGTATTCTGTTGTTATCTGCAGTAAGTATTCAATCCAAAAAATCCACTAGATTCGGCGAGCACCTTCTGAGGATACGAACTTGTTTCGTAGTTTGATTGGAATGACAATCAGAAATAAATTCTTGCACTCGTCTCATAGACAAGGAGAATAGATGCGTATGTCGAATTTTTTCGGATGATTACGTCACGCGTTTCTCATGTTACGATATATCGTGAATTTCAATAATTATTTTCAAAATGTACAGAGGATTGCTTTGAGCGGCTACTCAGACTGTTTTGTCAAGTGCGATTGAACACACGAGGAGCGGTTTTTGAGCGGTGCAATACAAACATTGTTGTCAAATCCATGATGGCTCTCATTGATTGTGAAAAATCAATTCGTTGCAAAATACCACATCGACATCGTGTGAAAATACACAAACGGAAAATGTCACAGTGGTTCCACAAATTGACAGAAAAAAATAATCCTATTAATTGACGCAAAATTAATCTTAGCATCCGACAGAAACGCAGCTCGATTCGAAAAAAAAAGAGATATTGAAAATCTTCCAGAAGACGATGATGGGTTATTTCTTTTGTCACTCATGCCTCAGCTGAGGTCGATATATAATAATAATAAATATATAATCCAACCCCAAGTCGCAGTATCTGTTCCAAACATGTAATACCAATATTCTAGTAAAATACTTCTCCTCATTGCCGTATCCTGCTTAGATATTCGATTCTTCATCAGAGTCAGAAGTTCATAAAACGAATCTTTTGACATTGGTATACAAAATTGAAGAGTTTTTCGTCATCTCTTTTGATCTCATCATTAGATACGATAAAGTATGAATCAAACTTTTCACAGTTCTCTCCTCGACAATTGGGTGTTGCCACATACGCCTGTTTCTTCTTTTCTCCGAACGACAATAAATTTGTCCCACTAATGTTAAGAATTCCTCCTCCGAATCAGACTCCATACCGTTCGAACACTATTGCGAATTTGATCAGGAACTGACACCACATTGTATTCGTTTTGCGTGTCGCATCAGCAACAACCCGTGTGTCTTCATGCATTCGGCTGCCGAGTCGGCAGTGCTAATATCTTTGAGGACAAAATCCAGTCCATCCCTGTTCTAAAATTCCTCGTCAGGCCTAAACTATTTCAGTCGCTTTGACTTTTTCTTTCTATTATCCGACACATACAAGAAGTGACATTAATTCGACTTTATTCCTTCCACACGGATTCCCATTCCTTTCATCTAGCTTGTTGTGTACGTGAGGATTCTGAGCTGAATCGAGTCAGAACTGCATTTTCAGAATTAGTAAGAATCTCGACGACTGCGATGAAGATGGAAAAAATTCCCCAATGGACGTTTATTATTATACCTTTAGTCCATAAAATTAAAAATTTCATGGGACAACATCATCGTGGAAAGGCAGGTCTATTGTTGGTTACAGAGAACTTGAGGTTGAAGTTCATACACTATTATTCAGCATGAGTAGAGATATATATATATATACAGAGCGTTTCAAAATACTAGTTACACTTGTATGTTTTGTTATTCTTTTCATTAGAAAAAAAAAGGAAGGGAAAAAGCACAAGCTTCGGTTTTCGAAACCAAATTTGAAAAAAACCTTTTCAATGATGTATAATCCTTCGTATTTTCCATTGGAGATGTAACTTGAAATTTCAAACCGCACTATACAGGAGTCATAACTATTTGGACATACGCTAAGAGAGGATTGTCCGAACCAAAATATGGCTATAGGCCTATAAATGCGTAAAAATGTTTTTTCTTTCGTTTTTTGTTAATAATCTGACTGTATATTCATCAATTGTTATCAATATCACCACAGAAGCATAATTTCATACAGGAAATATTATATTTTATGTATTATTCAACAGTTTCAAAACATGAAAATAAAATCAGTGAACGAGGAAAGTCACCAAAAATATTGATGAAATAAAGAATTATCATTTGTAAAATAAACCTCTATACAGGGTGTTCCTAAACATCATGTACATCCGAAAGGGGGTAATTCCTCAGCTCATTTTAAGACTAAAAGTTCATATAAACATTGGTCCGCAAACGCTTTGTTACCGATCTACGGGGTGTTGAAATTTCAAGATTTTTTTTGTTTTTTCTTTATAGATCCTGCAGTTTTTGAGATATGTGGCTCAAATTTGAAACATAGATTATGTTATAGGGCTTACATCGATGGACATCTCAAATGTTTGTGAGAATCTATAGGGTGATAATTTTTTTTGGGTCATGCCCCCTTTTCTCCCCCTGAACTTTTTTGCGGTGCGCCGTTGATAAATTATAATATACAAAATGAATTTTTTCATTCATTTACAAACTTTTTTGTGTCTTGTAGTTTTTCCGTATCTAAAACCGTTGTCGAGAAAAAATGGAAATAGCAATTTGTGTATTTCGAGCGCAAAGTAATTGATTGTCGCTCGACAAAGAGAGTTACCGTGCAACGCGAAGCGGAGCGCGGTAATCTTTGGAGAGCAACAATGACACTTTGTGCTTGAAATACACACATTATTTTTTCTACAAACGCATCTTTCAGACAAAAAAAGATCGACACTTCATTCAAATAGGCACATAATATTATAATAGTATGAGAAAATGAATACTCAGTAGAAATTCGTAATGTATAAGCTATCCAAGTATCCAATAATTCAAATCTCAAACAGAAGAAAAAAGTGAAATCATTGCTTTAAAAAAATCCGATGCCGGGATCTGTTCCCGGGACCTGGATTTAAACCGACCAACGATAAGCTTAGCTCCAACGCAGATTCTCAGATGGCTATGAGTGTATTGTCTATACTTTCCATCATGAAAGAATAGATTTGTTTTCAAACAAATGCAGTGGAGAGCGAGCGTTTTTTGACAGTTCGTATGTGGAGTCGTTAGGTGTCTTTACATGTGTTTAAATTGTTAATTGTAAGGTGTAAATTTGTTATAAATACTCGTTATAGCCTCGTAACAATGCCAAATTATTCAAATGGCGATATGGCTGATATGCATTTTATTTATGGCCTTGCGAATGGAAATGCAAGAGAAGCCAGACGTCTATACATGGAGCGTTATCCCAATAGAATAATACCTGATCAACGAATATTCTCAGATATTCATAGGCGTCTTGCAGAAACTGGAACATTTAATAAAAACACTAATGATGGAGGCGAGGGGTAAATCACGGTGAAAAAAAATGTACACCAAACTTCCCATGGGTCAAAACTTCCCAAACTTCCTCGAACTTCCTCGAACTTCCTCAAACTTCCCCGAACTTCCTCAAACTTCCTCGAACTTCCTCGAACTTCCCAAACTTCCTCGAACTTCCCAAACTTCCTCGAACTTCCTCAAACTTCCCCCGAACTTCCCAAACTTCCTCGAACTTCCCAAACTTCCTCGAACTTCCCAAACTTCCTCGAACTTCCCAAACTTCCTCGAATTTCCTCAAACTTCCCCCGAACTTCCCAAACTTCCTCGAACTTCCCAAACTACCTCGAACTTACTAAACTTCTCGAAACGTTTCAAACGTCACAAACCTAGTACTTATAAGCAATTTGGTATTGCCGGTTTGTCATACATAAAATTCAACAGTGTGGTGTTCTCGTTGAAATAATAAAATAATTTTATTACATTCATTATATACATCGAGTTATACATAATCTCCATTTCATCTCATAGAGCGTAAAAAGTTTAGTATCTTGGGTAATTTTGTGGATTTATCTCAAACCGTTTCGAACTCTTCATCAAAAATCAATATTGAGACTCGTATTTTAAACACCCTATATCTCGAAAGCGAAGCGTTTGAAAGTATATGTTTATATGATTTTTCTTATAATTTCAACCGAGTACAACACACTGTTGAATATTTTGTATTACAAACCAGATCACATTGTATAGGTATAGGTATAAACAAAAATAAAAATACCTACGTATATGTATAGGTGGGTACCTAAACTTGAAAGTACTTTACTCGAAGAAATTTGAAACTGTATGTCATGAATATCTGCACTGTTTTTCAATACAAAATGGAATTCCACTTCATTACAATTTTGACTAATCCACCAACAGAAATCAACTATCAAACTAATTACCTATGCAATGCAGTTTTTCTCTGTACCACGAACTTTCACGTAGGTAGGTACTATTGACTTATCCGAGGACTTATCTAACAGCATCTGTTGAAAGTCCCAAAATAATAATGAACTCTTCGAAATTATGTGAAATATTATTTCTATATAGGTTGTTTCAGAGTTGTGTCGACAAAAGCCTTGACAGAAGCCTCAAGCAATGATAAAAAACCCATCATTCTTTGAACTTGGATACCCTGTATCTCGGAAACGAAGCATTTTTGGACCCATTTTCATGTGAACCTGATTACATAATTTGTTGAGGGGAATCTCCTCTAGGCTTTTGTTACCACAGCTCGGTATATCCTGAGATAATAAGTTTCTTGGATTATCTATCCAAAGATTTTTCCCGACCGGCTCCGCCCAAACGTTCACAGACATCCTACAGCTTGCTTGGTCTTTCGGAAACTTCTAAAACTTCCTCAAACCTCCAAAACTACCTGAACATCACGAAATGTTTCAGACTCCTCCGATTTTTCCAAACTTAACCAAATCACCCAAACTTCCTCGAACTTCCCAAAACTTCCTCAAACTTTCCAAAACTTCCTCGAACTTCCCAAACTTCCTCGAACTTCCCAAAACTTCCTCGAACTTCCCCAAACTTCCTCGAACTTCCCAAACTTCCTCGAACTTCCTCAAACTTCCCCGAACTTCCCCAAACTTCCTCGAACTTCCCAAAACTTCCTCGAACTTCCCAAACTTTCTCGAACTTCCCAAAACTTCCTCGAACTTCCCAAACTTCCTCGAACTTCCCAAACTTCCTCGAACTTCCCAAACTTCCTGGAACTTCCTAAACTTCCCGAAACTTTTCAAACTTCACAAACCAGGTAAGCAATTTAGTATTGATTGATTCAACTTTTTTTTCTTTCCCAATGGTAGGTAGGTATAGGTAGGTTCAGTTAGCGCTCTTATTGCAGAAGTGACTAGATAGGTGCCATCACCGCCCTAGTGCGACATGTTCATTGCATCTGACTGTACGTATATGTATAGGCAGGTATAGGTGAGTATACCTTAACTTAAAAGTACTTTACTGGAAGGGATTTGAAACTGAATGTCATGAATATCTGCACTGTAATTCAATACAAAATGAAATTAGACTTACAATTTTGAATAATCCACCAACAGAAATCAACCATCTAACCAATTACCGATCTAATTACCTATGCAATGCAATTTTTCAGTACCACGAATTTTCAGATAGGTAGGTATCATTGAGTTATCTAACAGCATCTCTATTATTTGCTGAGATGAAAAAATCGAGAAATGAATATCCGACTAATCATTGCTTTCTGTTTTCAAAACTACCTAAACATCACGAAATGTTTCAAACTCTACCGAACATCCCAAACTACCTCGAATATCCCAAACTTCCTCGAAATTCCCCAAACTTCCCAAACTTCCTCGAACTTCCCCAAACTTCCTCGAACTTCCCAAACTTCCTCGAACTTCCTCGAACTTCCCCAAACTTCCTCGAACTTCCCCAAACTTCCTCGAACTTCCCCAAACTTCCTCGAACTTCCCCAAACTTCCTCGAACTTCCTCGTGTCTGTACACTAAACTTCCCACGTGATTTACCCCTCGGATGGAGGTAAACCACGTACCGTTAGAACACCACAGATCGAAGAAGCTGTTCTACATGAAATAGAAGAACAGCCAGACACTAGCAACAGAAAAATCGCTAAAAATTTAAATATCAGTCACCAAGTTGTTTGGCGTATATTGCGTGAATCTCTACTATATCCATATCACATTCAAAGGGTGCAAGCGCTCCTTCCTCGAGATTTCCCTTCAAGAGTTAATTTCTGCCAGTGGTACCTTAATAGGATAGCAGTAAACCCCAATTTTGACTGTAAAATCCTTTTTACCGACGAAGCCAATTTTTCCAGGAATCAAATTATAAATTTTCATAACAACCACATATGGGCCGAAGAAAATCCACATGGAATTGTCGAAACTCATTTTCAAGAGCAGTTCTCATTGAATGTATGGGGTGGTATAGTTGGGGATCATTTGATTGGTCCTTTCTTTTTGCCTGGTCGGCTTACTGGAAACTCATACAGGCATTTTTTGCAATACGAATTACCTTTATTACTTGAAGGCTTACCGCTTTTGCTCAGACATCAAATGTGGTATATGCACGATGGCGCACCAGCACATTTTTCTGTTTTGGCTCGGCAATATTTAAATGAAGTGTTTGGGGACAAGTGGATAGGACGGGGTGGACCTCAGTTATGGCCCCCTAGGTCCCCTGATTTAAATAGCCTAGATTTTTTTCTATGGGGGCATCTCCAATCTCTCGTGTATACAACACCAATAAATACCATCGATGACTTACGAAATCGAATATTAAATGCATTTGAAACTGTAAGAAATACTCCGGGGGTGTTTGGCAGAGTACGGGCATCAATGAGAAGAAGAGCGGACGCATGTATAAGGATTGGAGGAGGTCACTTTCAACAATTGTTATAACGTTATTTCCTTGTTATGTCTTTTATTTGGATGTTTTGTATAATAAATCGTTATTGCAAAAAAAAGCCTTTAGCAAACAGCGGCGAACAAAATAATTTTAGCGAATTACAAAAAAATTTCAATTTTTTTTTTCTCGATAACGGTCTCAGATACGAAAAAACTACAGGATACAAAAAAGTTTGTAAACAAACCAAAAAATTCAATTTGTACCTTAGAATTTACCAACAGCGCACCGCAAAAAAGTTCAGGGGGAGAAAAGGGGGCATGACCCATAAAAAAATATCACCCTGTAGATTCTCACAAACATTTGAGTTGTCCATCGATGTAAGCCCCATAACGTAATTTATGTTTCAAATTTGAGCCACATATCTCAAAAACTGCAGAATCTATAAAGAAAAACCAAAAAAAAAATTGAAATTTCAACACCCCGTAGATCGGTAACGAAGCGTTTTCGGACCTGAGTTTATATGAACTTTTAGTCTTAAAATGGTCTGAGGAATTACCTCCTTTCGGATGTACATGATGTTTAGGAACACCCTGTATAATTATGAAAAAGAAAAAAAAAAAGTGAATAAGTATGTAGTTTGTATGTAGTTACAGGAGATCACAGTAAATGTACTCTGTTTTCTACGAGCCATCTGGTGATTATTTTCTCAAAACTTGGTAGGTGCTTTTTAGACTTTTAGTTTATTCAATGAACCGAAAAAGAGTAGATATTCTCATCACATAGAGAATGCGAATTCTCAATGTATTGCTTCATATTAATATATATCCATTTTTGTATGTCCATAATTTATCTGAGAATATTCCTTTCCAACACTTTCATACCCAATCAGGAGGTTCAAACTTGAACGATGGAAACTTTCGATTTTTATAGACCTCTAATCGCAGATTCGTGATAGAGTCTCAATGAAGAATTTCTTTCCACGCCCTGTATGATGAATGTCAATTTATCATACACCCAAAAGGGATATGTACTGTTGGTTATTAATGAGTTTTTCAATTCCGAAGATATCACATTTTTCCCTTCTACAAATAGTACCGTATCATCTGCAAATGAGATGATGGAGCCCATAGTTTCGATGTTGAGTAGTTCATTCAGGTATATAAGGAGAAGAATTAGCCCCAAAACTGCTCCTTGCGGTATCCCATATGTCACCACCCTTGGTTCACTTTTGAGCTGGTTAATTTCTACAGATTCTCTAGGTAGCTGGCCAAGAGTGAATGTGCTGGACCTCGAATTCCTGCAACGGTATCGAAAGCCTTTGCCAAATCTATAAAGACTCCTGCACATGGTTTACTGTAATCCAGACAATTATAAATTTTGTTAGTTAGGAGAGCAATCGCGTCACTGTTCGACTTATTTTCTCTAACTGAAGGTTTGAGATTATATTATTTCGATTCAGGAAGTCGTTTAAATCTCATTTTGGAAGCTTTTTCAAATATTTTAGCCATGTTAGCTAATGGGCCTATAGTTGACAACGTTATTTTGGTCTCCTTTTTTAGAAATTGGTTTCAAGCTCAGTATCTCCATCACCAGAAATACTCTTTCATGAAAAAATCATGTCCGATCCATTGCGAAAGCTGTGCTTCTCATTTCTTGATCACGATGTATAATATGTGATTATTCATCGTCTAGGTACACATGCATTCTTCCTAGTCGACAAGCGCAAATGTTTTAATGTTCTGATAGACCTAATAAGGTTTAATAACGTCGGACGTATGATTAACGGCAGCCGTAACAACGCGCCTATCACGTACCGCTCGTACTGGTACTGGTGGTACTGGTACCATTGGTTCTGCTCGCGTTGTGCATAAGGAAGTCTCCACGGATTCTTCGCAGATGAATTATTGAATAACTGTCGTCTGGTCTCGATTACAGTAAGTGAAAGAAAATAGATAATTTTTTCTTTCAACTACGTTTTCGAGGGGGACATCGTCCTACAATATTTTCAGCCCTGCGGCGTTGCCGCTGCTAACGAAAAGAAGCAACAACTTTGTTATTTCAAATGGAACACCTTGTATATCATTGCATTTTTAGATTCTCCCCGAAGAGCTGATTTCATCAATGCATCACACTTGGGGTCTAGCTGTAATGGTTTCAGGGATATAAAGTGTTCAAAATCGAGATTTTTCAACTTTGACATTTTTTTGTGTCGAAACTATTCATTATTGGTCGAAACGGCTCCCATGTTCCTATCTCAACTTGTGATTTACTACCTACTGACATTTAATTGGAACAGATACAGGGTGATCAGAATTCTGAATCTTGAACCACCCTGTATTTGTTTCAAATAAATGTCAGTAGATAGTAAATCACAAGTTGAGATCGGGACATGAGAGCCGTTTTGACCAATAATGAATAGTTTCGACACAAAAAAATGTTAAAGTTGAAAAATCTCGATTTTGAACACTTTATAACCCTGAAACCATTACAGCTAGACCCTAAGTGTGATGCATTGATGAAATCAGCTCTTCGGGGAGAATCTAAAAATGCAATAAAATACAAGGTGTTCCATTTGAAATAACAAAGTTGTTGCTTCTTTTCTTTAGAAGCGGCAACGCCGCAGGGCTGAAAATATTTTAGAAAGATGTCCCCCTCGAAAATGTAGTTGACCTGTTTCAGTTTTTTTTGATAATCCGGTTTTGGCGACCTACAGAGCCTCTGTTTCGTTTTCAAAGGCCCACTCTGTATACCAAATCACAATACTTTCTTCTCGATTTTGTTAGGAATTTTGAACAAAAATATATTCTTTCACGATATCAACTAATAACCATATACGGGTATATTATTTTCGTGATGGCAAAATTCAGTTGGCTATGTGACTGAATCGTTATGAAAATTTCAAAATGTTAAATACTGTGGTTATCCATGCAGTAATGGATGTCCTGAATTGAGTACAGACATCAAAATTTCAAGTTTGGTCTCGTTTTTCCGTTTTTTCTCTGAAACGAAGCGTTCTATCGAGAATCAACAGGAGGATCTTTTTTGTACAGTGTTGAATAGCCTATTGTACGGAATTTGAAAATTTTTCGTCCTTGCTTACCTTTCCGTAATGGTGCCACTGGTAGAGAAAATGAAAATTTGTGTACATCATAAAATGCACCTTGATGCATAAAAGACGTGCACCATATTTCAAGAAGAAGTATACAATATTGTCTCAGCTATTTTCAAGAAACTGAATATTTTTCAAAACTTCCCTGTATCTCGAAAGTTAAGACTTTCAGGATATAAGTATACATATGAAGTTTTCTTCTTACATTAGCACGTCTATTAGGAATACCCTGTATACAAGGTTGTACATGATTTCATTGCAGCAACAAATTAGACAGTATATTTTATATGGTCACTTATATTTACTCCATCACTTCAATAAGTATAAGCAAATAGCAAACGGTTACTATTTTCCGAATATGAGTAGATAATATTATTGAAAACCTAATTTATAGCTTCACTTCAAAAATACGTTGCAATTGGAAACATTTGGATGCATGGTGATTGTCAGACTCACAGCATTATATAAATTTGAAACAACTCTCTACGCAAATCTCTTTTGTCCATAGAGCGAGAATTTTTTGGAGAACTGCATTTTCTTACTATCTATATAGGTATACGTACACGGTTTCTCGAATATGACACGGATTTCCTTTTGTGCGCTCGAAAAAAATGGAAAAAGTAAGAATTCATACCATAAAATGAAGGAAAATTGATCTTCCCGAATACCGATTGTGATGTGAGTACAAGAAAGTAGGCACTTACTTTCTTGTGGGACGCACATAATAGGATAATTTGCTTCCAAAGAAACAGAAATCATCCATGTCAATTACATTTTATTAGCAATTTCTGGTTTGGTTCTGTTTTTATGTTCCTTTGTTCTATTGTTTCTATTGAAGAGTTGTTCTGGTGAAGCTCCTTTCACTCAACGAGTACTGATATCAAGACATCAAATGTATTAGAAATTGAATGGCTCCACACCCGTTTAGTAGCATATAGCTAGAAAGATGTCTTTTTGGAAAAAAAACAAAATTCTCGCTATATCTCTGATAGTATCAAGGGCAAAAAATAGGCTTTTATGGACCGTATAGCCGGCAACTAACACGCCTGGGTCCATAGAAGAAAGTTACGCTCAAAATACATACCTATACAACATTTTATCATGATCGATATATTTGATTTCCCTCTCAAATACGATAAATACATCATGGTTACAGTAGTGAATATCACTAATGGAATCAATGTTACCATGCTGACTCAGTGAATGGAGTAGATTATTATTATTTGCTGTCAATCCATTCCATCGTTATCGCAGACGACTAATTTTGGGTTCAATCATATCATTTTGCATATCACAAATATCTAGAGGAATTTGATATTAGATAATGAACCATCACAACTGAAACAAGGATGTTCTGAATTATATGCAGGAATACTTATCATACCTATATGATTATATACCTATATACACCGGGCGATAATGTAGTTCGCTGGCGCTCTGCCGAAAGAAGTTAAAATTAGCCAACTTGATAATTGTATCGTCCAGCTATATTAGATTATTATTTTTCCACTCCATTTAAGTTCGCTTGAATCTCTAATTTTGACGAATGAATGAGACAATTCTTGAATAGAATCGAATCATAATAACAAAACACGTCCATCACATTGGATCCGCCATCTTGAATTTACTAATTTCGACATAGGAATCATAATCTCCGACCCCGACAACCCCCAGATACAAAGTTTGTATGAAATCGCATCATAATTACAAAACTCGTGCGCAATATTGGTTCTGCTATCTTGAGTTTCCAAATTTTGACGGAAAAATCATAATTTCCAACCCCGAAACCCCAGATACAGATTCTGAATAGAATCGGATCATAATTCTCGCAAAACTCGTCCATCATATTGGTTCCGTCATCTGGAATTTCCAAATTTTGACGAATGAATCATAATCTTTCTACCCCGGAAACCCTCTGATACCAATTTTGAAAAGAATCGTATCATAATTTTATCACAATACTCGTTCGTCATATTGGATCCGCCATCTTGAATTTCCTAATTCTGACGAAGGAAACATAATCCTCGACCCCGAAAATCCCAGATATACCAATTTTGAATATATAGAATTGAATCATAATTACAAAACTCGTCCGCCATATTGGATCGCCATCTCGAATATCCTAATTTTCACAAAGGAACCATAATCTCCGTCCTCTAAAACCCCCATATATATGCCAATGTTGAATAGAATCGGATCATAATGACAAAATACTGTATGGAGACATACACCCTTCAGATTTTTGCTTTTCATCGACTTGGGTGACGTCACTATGACGCGAAATCCAATGTTTTTTCTTCAAGCGGCATAGAAAGTTGCTTTTTTATGATACTCCACAGGCAGCAAAGGTGGACTTTCTCTGCCTAGGCAGAAAAAGTTTGATGCTATTCAACGTTCCAAGTAATTTGAATGAAATTGGTTATCAAAATCGACACTGACATTGGGTGAACACAACATGATGAAGTTTTCAGTAAAATAATTACACAAAATGTGTTTTATAACATTTGAAGAAAAAAAAATGTTTTACACGGCAGCAAAGTAGATTGACTTAATAACAAATACCTAACTATTCTTCAACCAAGAATAGTATTGAACGCACCTAAATCAGTTTTCAATTCAAGAATCAACATCAATAAATATACTCTTCCCTCTTTCTGCAGTCATATAGGAACTGGATCAAAATATGTAAATACTGATTATTCTATGTTAATATCTAGACCAGGAATTACATCCACAATGTCGACAGTACGACAGTGATTGCATGGTAATGCCCTTTCGATGGTACACAATATAAATCAAGAGATGACAAAATGAAATAATGTAATTGAAGAGAAATTATATCGGATCACGATTCCACGACCAGGAACTGCATTAGGCACAAACAAAAGAAAATTGATGTGAATATAGGGTGACTCATTTGAGTGAATACTGTGAATAGATCGAATTCACGGTTTACTTTCTCAGATAGAAAATATATCAGTGCCGCGATGAAGAAAGAACCATTCGAGTTTGAAAAATCTAATACTGTTTCTATTCACCCTATTTCACGGGGCACATTCCAGTTAGCAGGGAGCAGGGGGCAAGAACTCCCAACAAATATTTATTTCATGGTGAAATATGTGCTGCAGGCAAAATTGGTTTTGGGTTCAAGGTTAAATGCTTTCAAATTGAAAATATGATTTTGTTCAGCAACAACTTCAACACATTCTTACCTTAGTCTGTTTATTTTTTCATTCTGTAATACAAATGACCTGATCATAATTATATCATGCGAGTGTTGGTAAATAATACGGGGTGGTCCGTCGAAAACGTATATACCGTTACCAGAAGCTGAGGAAGACACGTCAAGTGTGATTTTCAGGAAGACATTGTTCGACGCAAAAAGCATAGCAAGAACCAACAATACGTATGTCGAAAAATTCGTAGATTTATTTAAATGTAATCAAAAACTTGTCATAATATCATTCGCTGTGTTTGCCTTTGCTGCTCAGTATACAGTGTGTCCCACTTACCATGCTCACCATGGGTATCTTTCAAACGGTGAAAGATACGAGGTCGGTTAAATGACAAGGCCAACTATAATGTGGAAAAAAAATTGATATAATTTATTCGTTTTTGTTTTATACGCAAAAAACAGATTTTGATCATTTTCATGTCTCCTCCGTAACTTCTTTATTTATGAAAATATTCAAATAGGAATTTCACATTCTCATGGCAGTTTTTCAAAGTGATTTCGAAAAGAATATGAAATTTATACCAACTCTTCTAGAATTTGAGATATCAGCACCAACTTTAGTTTTTCAAATGTAAGGTCATAGCTCACTATGACTTAGTTACAAATAACTTTTTTCTCTCTTCCAGATGATATGTCGCAGTAATAGTTTTGTGTTGATAACAACGGAGTTATCGTCATTCATACAAGAACAAAAAAAAATATTTGGAAGCCGCCATCTTGAATTTATAAATTTTAACAAAAAAATCATGATCTCCGACCTCAAAAACCCCCACTTACCAATTTTGAATGGAATCGGACCAAATCTTGTCCGCCATCTTGGAGCAGCCATTTTTTTTAATTTTAACAAAAATTCCATAATGTATTGTCACCGAAATTATTAACACCTGTCAAATTTCAAGTTAATCGGAGTTAATCGATTTTCAGAAAATACTCAGCGATAAATCATCCATCGGTTGACACCTATTTCCACTTGAAAAAAAATTTGGGAGATCGGAATTTTGTCGAATATTTCCCTCATATGCAGAGCGAAGATTGCACTGCGAAGAAATCCCGTCGCCATAACAACACATTTTTAAAGCCATGTCGCTAGACGCTAGTAAACAATACAAATAAATGTCAGATGGATTTCAAAAAGTGATAAAGATGTGAGGGCTCCATATATAATCTATCTAGGAAAGTATAAATGAGAGTTTAAATGAAAGTGAATCAAAAAATACCAAACCCAACAGACAGAATTCCTTACTTCGTGAAATATTCCAATAAATTACCAGACAATTTTGCATTCAATCGTGATATCTTATACAAATTACATTCGTTTATTTTCATATTTTGTTGAAGAACCCTCTTCCTTAGGACTGCATGGGGCTCTTTCGCCAAAATATGATAATAAACTTGCAATTGTTAGATAACAGGATTTCTTGCGAAATTATCGGTAATTTTTATGCACTCGTGCAATTATAGTCGAAAAGATCTTTTGCAGTGCCCTGTAGTAATTTTCTGATGGGTCACTCTGTATAAGATAAGATAGTAAGAAGATAGTTCGAAGCAAATAGTATTTAGATTACGAAAAAGCTGGGAAATAAGCCGAATATGTACTAAAGTGAGGAATACCGATACTGACCTTCTTGAATTGAGCAAAATAATTCAACAGCTCATACAATAATTACTAAGTCTGTTTTCCTCGGTATTTAATGAGGTGATAGGTCATTGATATACCTACATGAAGCTTTAATCTGAAATTCATTTGATCTAGAAGTTCAAGAGGGGGCTGTGTCCCCCAAAATTACGCCAATGAGTTTAACTCGAACAAAGGTGGACTAATGCAGCAACATTTAACAATTATCAAGTAACATTTATCATTTAACAAGTATCAATTGAAAGTAGAAGTTCCTGTTCTCAATGGTGGTGTTTATGCAGAAATTTAACAATTATCAATTAACAAGTAACAAGTAAGAAGTTGGCCAACTTTTAACTTTCTTACTTTTATTGAACCATCAGGTTTTCTTCTAGTGCGCAATTATAGTACGCTGATTACCGTGGATTGGTTCCAAAGACTGATAGGGGAAACATGAAATTGGTCAGACCTGATATCTGACAGATGTTATGAATTTAGTTTCAACATAAAACAATAGCAATCAATCAAATAATCGTGAAGAAAAGTAACCTATACTCTCTTCCAGATCAGAATACATTACAAAATTCTAAATTTCAGTTCTTTAGGAAAATTGTAAACAACAAATATGTGGGGGTTTTTGGTCCTGAAAGCCCAAATTTCGGGCATGTGCGCTTGCGTACTATTCATTTATTAATTGTTGATTTGGTATGCATAAATGTCAATATTATATCATCACTTGTTAATTGATAAATGTTGCTTGATAATTGTTGAATGTTGCTGCATAAATCCACCTAAAAATAAAAATGCGTACGTTCATCAGATATCGAACAGCTATAGACAAGAATCAGTGGACCACACTGTGCACGGGTAAATTTCAGTATTGAACACAAAATAACTTCATTCTTCCTCATCCTAAGAAGAGATTGTTGTATTATGATCACAATTCAATAAACACGAGCACAAATGACGTGGACAAGGGTTACACTTGCTCTCAATTCGGCTGCCTGCCAAACACTATATGAGCCAGTCTTCACACATGTCTGTCATAGGATCTGATCTAAGCACATTCTACTGGGCAGTAGCGCGTCTAGTTGCTAGACGCTAACAGAGATAATTGATATAAGTATAGAAGAAAAGTGACCTATACATCCGTTCAACCAAAAAACTCGATTTCTCTACCTCCACCCAGTAAACGAAAAAAATAATTGAAAAGTGCAGTGTAAGTAACTCAATACTTGAGGTCGCTGCGGTCATTTACAGAGCGTTTGAACGAAAGAAGAAGAAAAAGGAGAATCCATCGTGGCGCAATTGCATACGGCTGATATGTAACAGATTGCAGCGGCTGGGTCTGAAAATTTATGACTTTCGTACGCGTATATACTACTTTCCAATAGAACCAATGGGTGTATATAGTCTGCGAGCAAGCTCAAAATACATTTGATTTGAACGATTTTCTCCAGGAAATCATATTCATATTCATATCATATTCGAGACGCGTCGAAATTTTTTTGTATATCGCTATACTTCGAAGTTGGGAAATGGGAACCAACAGATGTTGAAACTTGAGCAGAGACCTATATACCTTTTTTTTCTATAATCCGACAACGAACACATATAAGGATAGAAATTGTATATTTTCAATTTATATGAATGATCTATTCCACTAGTCAAAATCTCACATAATTTGACACAAATCAAAAACAACTTGTATTATCGCGAAGACACTAACTGTCTGTCAATTTTGATTGGTCTTTCAGCGATGTTACCATCTAATATATATATATATAAATGAATGTTTGTATGTCCTTTATAGAATCGTAATCGGCTTGACCGATTTCACAAAACTTTTGTTGTTGTTATTGTCGGGAGAAGGTTCCTATGAGAGAAACAATTAAGAAATTCAAAATGGCGGATCCAATATGGCAGACGATCTTTGTAATAAATAATGTTTTGAAAAATTAACATGCTTTCATAGATAGACAAACTAAACAGAAGTAGAAAATTAATAGTCGTTTGAAGAACTAAGAAGACACGCTTTTATGGTTAGTGAAACTGAAGTATGTTAGTTTGATATGAAAAAATTATGGCTGTAGATGTCAGGATGAATCGCTTTGGTTATATGGCTTGTTCATTCATAATAAATAAAAATAATAATAATAATAATAATATTTATTCTCAGAAGATTCAAATATAAAGGTAGATACCTCGGTAGATACATTATAGTGTATTGTTGAACGGGAATAAATATAGACCAATGAGTATTTGATAAGGATCTTCGTGATTTGAATATATGTTCAGATCTGCTTTAGCCGAGGCTAGACTGTATATCTGAACATAACATACTTATCATATTTATTATATTTAGTAGCTATAAATGACCTATCGATTACACCATAAACTAGTAAACTAAAATGTATACCTACTTGCAGTTAGTGGTACGATGATAAACAAAATGAAAGCATTAGAATTAAATTATTATGATAAGTATTCGATAATATATAATCATTGTTGAAACAAACTAGGTGGATAATATTCTTTTCGATTGAATGGAGAGATATAATTTATCTACAGTATCATAATGAAATAATAAGAACAAAAATAAGAATAATAATGAGAATAATAATAAAAACAATAACAGGAACGATAATAAAAATGATGATAAGAAGAATACTAATAATAATAATGACGGTCCAGAGGTTTGAACAATATCATCATTATAGTAGTGTCACTGGTGTAATTAATAACCAACGATCTAATATATTTTTTATATTTTTGGATTCAACCCTATTTTTTAAATCAAGAGGTAAATGATTATAAAGGCTCTGACCAATATATATAATGCTCCTTAAGTTTTCCTTGGTTCTCACGATGTTCTCTGAACATTACAGGATATTCCTTTTCGTGAAAATCAGAACATAAAAAAAACTACCTACAAGGCCAATGAAACTAATTGTTTTTTTAATGTATGATGAATTGGCAGTTCCAAGCTCATCAAGATCAGAGTTCATACAAGTATACATACTTCTCATATACATTTCAATTTTCATTTCAATACTGTATATATCGGTAAGTTATATTTTTATATCATAATACATCATATTATTCTATTCGATTTTAGAGATGATGCAAACTCTCAATTTCAGAGGAATTTGATCTTTCATGCTCTGTTTTTGGATATTCAACAGATATAATTCAATGTTCGACGTGGAATAGCCAGGAAAGTAGTTGTTTTCTGTTGAATATTCAGAATTGTATTATATGCATATCTTTATATGAAGGAGAATGCAACTTCTCTACTTCAGAAGATTTTGTTTTCAAATTCTCATCGTGGGTGTTCAGTAGATGTAATTCAATATACGTCGTGGCATATAGCCAGGAAAGTAGTTGTTTTCTGTTGAATAAACCGTGAAAGAATTGATATTTTCATCACATGGAGAATGCGAATTCTCAATGTATTTCTTTATATATATATATATCCATTTTTTTGTGTTCATGAATATATCTGAGAATGTTCCTTTACGAAACTAATTGTGATTTGTCTGTGAGTTAATAATGTTGCCCATGTACTATAACTGGTAGATCGTGTGCTAAGAGACGTAAATATAGCATTTTGTTTCATTAGTAAGTGTAATAAGTAATTCAACCTTTTGCTTCGGCATCGAATTGCTCTCTGGCCTCTGGAAATTATTCATATTGGAGCTATAGTTTTGAGAGTAGACATTCAGGTTACATTGTAACATGATGCGTTGTCAGTAGGTGGTAGCATTTCAACAAAAATGTACCATTTTGTGAGCTGTTCTAGATCCCTAGATCTAATATATGTGGATGTACAGGGTGAGGCACCTCATACGACACGGCGATCATAATGTTAATGTATAAGCAAAGACATTATGAATTCATTTTCCATTGGGTAGATGGATGATGGTATGCGAAATTGAGTTTTTTTTTAACTATACAGGGATTCTAGGATAAGAATCCATACCAAATTCATGACATTTTCAATGGAACAGCCTGTACTTTCATTATTCCAAATTTAACGAAAGAAAATGGAAGGGAATTAATTTTCATTCATCAATCATTTTCCATTTCCGAATGTATTTGATTTTTTTATTCGAATCGAATTATGAATCATATACCTGAAGATCAAAAGTGAAATTTATCACCCGAAAACACATAATTAATCTGAAAATTTAAATCACCAAGTCTCTTTCTGCCTACTTAAAAGTTTGTAGATTTTTTCTCAAGACAGATATATTGACTTTTTCGATTATTTTTCCTAGCATATAAAGTATGTTTATTATATGAAAGGTATGGTCTGAAGAAATATCAATGAATATTGTTTGAAATCAAAATCTGAAGCATCCAGTATTTGTTGATGACTATATCACCATCATGATATTTTATATTCAATGATGGAAGGTGGGAGTGTATCTTCAACCTGATCAATATTCTGCTCAATCAATGCATGTCATTGTTCTTCAACACCCGGACAATTGACTTGCTGAACTCGAATATATACATGATAGTACTCTCCCAATTTGGTTCAACATAGGGAACTATATATGAAGCCTAACAAAGGAGACTCTATACAGGGTGTATGTTAATTACACCGAAAAAATTCAATTTAGAAAAACCGGTGGTGTACAATGACATACACCATGTATATCGATAAATTTACCCACTGTGAAGCCACTGGAAATATTTTTCCGAATTCAATTGCACTAGAAGAAGCTCAATATTACATATGTGATATATCAACAAAACCACAACGTTTAATTGAAATTGTTGAAAAGACAATTAAGAAATGATTTGAAAAAATATTTTTTTCATGGAAATATTAATACCCTTTATCTCGAAAACGAAGCAAGTTAGGATACACGTTTTTATGAACTTTATTGCCTGAAATATCTTGTCGGTTTATTTAGATACATCCTGTATAGGAAAATACATACAAGTTGTTTGTATAACATAACGATTGTTTTGAATTGAAGTCAATACTATCTGAATTACAGGTGATTCTGAATTATAATTGAATCTTCCTGAATTACAATTTACTATCATGAATAACAAGTTACACTTTCTAAATTACATCCATCTAACTCGTATCACATGTTATGCTTTATGAATTACCGTCAGCAATTTTGATTTTCATGTTATACTTTGTGAAATACAGTCGAAAAAGGTGTAGTAATAATTCGGTAGATTTTTTTCGAGCGAATGGTCTACAAAATTGATGGTTATACATACCTACTTATTGCTACTATACTTAGTAGACCGCAATAGAGGAATGAACTCCAAATAATTGAGCATAATGCTCACCTTGCAGCAAGATGATGAAAGTGCAAATTTCGGAAATTATGATGATAGTCCCATAGGTAATTTCGTGGTCAGACCAGACAGTAAATTGTCGATTCTCATACAGGATGAAACACTATAAACAATTCTTATTCACCATCTTCATATGCAGCATCGTTTGTATATCTATATAACAAGGAATTCCTCAAGTTCGTACATTATTCTTGAAGATTTCAAGTACATAATTCATTGTATTAGTCACAGTCTGCGGAACAAAAGTTCAATTACCTATATCTCATATAGTTAACCCAAAAAAAATTGCTGATTAGTTTTTGTGTCGCTGTATTTGAATAACGAGCGTGAAATCGAAATTCCGATTTTTTTCGTTCATCGATTTGGAAGATGAAACAAGGTTGAAATATGTGATTGAATTTTAACAGATACTTACACGAAGAAAAAATTGATTCTTGAATCAATTGTTTGTGTTTGTGCTTTGTCCAATTGAGCAAATTTTAGTTGAACCAACCAGATACATCATATTTCCGATGAAGCAGCTTGTTTCGATCAAGGATGTCATGTTTTAGTTGTGAATCGGATTGACGAAAATATCAATTCGATCAAAAAAAAAGAGGGTTTTCTATATTTCATACCCAAATTATGATTATCCAAAAATGATGTCGATGTTGAGTCAATGATGAACATTTTGTTCTTTTGAAGAAGAAATACTCATTTCGATTGGAATATACCTTTGAGACAACTTTTCCCATTCCACTGTGGAAATGAATTCTTTTTTTACTCGGCCTTTACTTGATGGAAATATACATACATATTTCGCTAACACAGTAGCTTTGTCATGTGATATAACTGATAGCTGATCATTATCTTCGAAAACATCAATGAAATACACAATACGAAAGAATAACTTGTTGCTTAATGTTGATTGATTCATGTTGATAACATTAGTAGTCATTTGTAATATTTTCATTTATTGAAAAAATAGTTATTTATTATACAAGGGAAAAAAGTAGTAGATTTTAGCTCCAGGTTGTGTTGTCTCCCGACGCGTAGCGGAGGGAGACAAAAAACCGTGAGCTAAAATCTAATATTTTTCCCGTGTATAATACACTATTTTTTTCTGTGACAGATGGAAGGACGAATCAATATTGAGAAGATATTACATTATTTCGAAATCTGAAAATTAGCGACGTGAAATTTCAAGTTTTTAACAGAAGGGACACCTGCGTTTTATAGACATCTTTATCATTCTTTTGAAGTAATCAAATATCTGATGTCACTTCTGTCAGTTCAATTTTGTGATTTGATTTTGAAAAATTGCGAATTCAGTAGTTGTTTAGTAATATACGAAACCGCGAAGTCGAATGGAAGATAAAAGGACTTGCAGTTCTTTCTCGGAGACGGTATTATTGACTCATTTTTCGGAACTATATAGCACAACAAAAGCCATTAACAGAGTATATATATCTATATGTGATATATATCCGGGAAAGAAGTACTCACTTTTTTCCCACGGGAAAAAAGTAATTTATGAAAAGTGACATTTTATAACCTGCCAACAGAGATGAAATGCCAAACTTTTTTCCCGTCACAGAAAAAAAAACGTTTATTGACATCGCAAAGACATCTAATGACCATATTGGCAGTTGTAAATACTCCCTTATTCGAATTTTGAAATAATATGAATATGCATATATGTATGAATAAAATATTTCTTTGGACAGTCGTCATCATAATATCATACGGAATATATATTTTAAATAGGTGTTTTGTACATGGATTTGTTTCAGCCCTCATGAACTCAGAAAAAATCTAATTTGGCTGGAAAAGTCTAATAAAGCCATACAATAATGTGAGTAGTGCGACATACATGCATGATGCATGTATTTGTATATTTGCATTTTCTGAATCCTTTTTGGGCAATATATCTCCATAAACTAATTCGACTAAGTAGGTACTCAACAAAAACAAATAACAGTTTTCAAAACCGTTAAAAAATAAGTACTATATTTTCACGCAATACACTTATTCGCCTTCATAACATTTCAAATAATTAGTTACCTCGAAATATACAGTATCCTGAGTGCTAATCTAAAGGTTTTTTCCTTATTATATACGCGCCAGCATAACTGTGCCATATCAATTTGGATTCTGTCTTTCAATAAGTGATGCTCATTCTTTGCAATTATACATAATGGCATTTCAAATGAAGGAACTTGAATTACCAGTCAGCATCATCTGCTGGATCTTGTTATCTTCCCTGCAGTATTACTAACATTCTTCAAATATTTACTCATTTATAGCCCCCTAACTACTTCAAAAAATGTTAACAATATATTAGGGAATTTTTCTCTCAAAGTATTTTAACCAAACTATCGAAATAAATTGGAATTATCTTAATTATTTCAGAGTATACTAACCCTAACCCAAACTATTTAGTTCACTGCCACAAATCTCAGAGCTCTCTACATTTTTTTAATCATACTGCGATCGATCCGATTGATGTAACTTATACAGGGTGGAAACAACTTGGATAGATTCGCTAGCGAGGAGGTGAATATTTTTTTCAAAAAAAACATTTTCCAAGTAATGAGGATAAAATATCCGTTCAGGGATGGCTGAAACAACCCTCAATATGCTTTTTCCAAATGCACCCCTATGGCCTGATGTGACCCCTCTCTGAATAGCTGGTGAAAAGAGGAATCCAGCGTACTGATCAAATTTTGGTTTTGAGTTCGAATTTATTCTAGTTGAAGTCTCCACCCTGTATCCTATATGATATGACTCATATAATGTGTGTATCCCACCTCTACAAAAAATCACATTTGACGTTCTAATTTCCGAACGAAAAACGACTGATTCTGAAGGCAAGTATACTTTCCACTAACTTTTCGTCCGCAAACACTTCTCGTCCCCTGCAGATTTGCCAGTTCTACTGAATTTTCAGTAGATCTTCTGATTTGCATATTGATCAACTGATGAACTGAAACATTTCTTAATCTACTGAAAAATTACCCATATTATTATCAATATACGCTTATAAATTGCAAGATATTTAGGCACGCTCTGTTTGAATCAATTTTACAAAATAGAAATGAATGTACATATGGGTATACTAATGATATGTATACACCAAAAAAGGATAATACTTCATCAGATTCAGATCAAATTCAACTTTTTATATCCCTCTGTTATAACAGTTTGTTTCTTACGTTCAATTTTTTTACCTGTTTTGTATTTTTGTTTTTCGTTTTCACTATTCGTTCCTGTTTTTAATTTTTGTGTGCGAATGTTTGTGTCTATTGTCAGGCGTTGATTGAGGGGAGTTAACTTGCCGAATGAAATGCATCACCATCATTTATTGGGGATTGTGGCATCAGTATCGATTGACGAGGTAAAAAATAGGAATAATTAATCAAGAGCTGCTGGAATGCAATTTCACAAACTATACGAGTTTCTTCTCAGATATCATCAGCTTCTTTTATTTAGCGAATAAGATAAATTGCACGTCGTCCGCTTTATCGTGGACTCATAATCACTTTTATACCAGCAAGTACCTCCTACTGGGTACCACCACACAGAAAGGGACCACCTGGAGCACAGGAAGTATTGTTTCTATAACCCAAGAGATCCACAAAAACGCGAGTACCCACCTAGAGGAAAGTATACAGGGTGTAAGTTAATGATTGCTGAAAATAAAGGATATGGTTCCTTAGCTCATTTTGAGAGGAAAAGTTTTCATGAACTTAACTTTCAACCTATGAGGTGTTGAAATTTTAAGAAAAAATTCGTTTTCCTATCACACCCTCAACTAACCACCAATATAGGCATTTTTGGTTGCAGAAGATTTTCTAATATCTCTACCAGTGGTGTACGTAAAGGATGTATCCTGGAGATTTTTAGAAAGAAATATTCTACGCCCTTATTGATTTTTCCGAGAATAAATATCATCTCTAAAATCCTCAGTTCTTTTTGCAACAATTTGACCGCCTGATATTTTCCATCCGGCAAACCGTTTTCTCGTAAAAAAATAATAAGAATTTTCATGTATTTGTGGCATAACGGAATCATTTGAAGTAGTATGCTAATGCCCTATATATTGTGTTTGAAATAATGACATGTGATCGATTACTCTGCGGTCTTATTTTGACAAGTATTCATAAACCTTACAGTTTTTGACATTGTGAAAGTTTCTTCAATCAATAAAAAGAAGATAAAATGTTAACACCCCAAGTTAAGAGGTTTAGGGAATATATTCATATTGACTTTTTTTCTCAAAATGAGCTAAGGAACCATATCCTATATTTTCAGCGATCAATTGAATCACACCTTGTAGGTGGTCCAAAGCAATTTTGTCTGCTAGTACACAGCCTAAAATTGTGGCAACATAGGAGACAGGGAATATCTTGCAGAAAAGAACATCTACTTGTGGTAGCAGAGCTATATACTTCAAAAATAATGTATTCACAGTTTGAGAAAAGTGACTCAGCTGTCGTATAAGAAAGAAATTCTTCTGTTAAAGAAGAGTAACTTATGCTTTGCTAAGAAATGAAGCTTTCATTCCACTATTTTACTCTTGTAAAGTAGATGACTGATGCAGAAATGATATTTTTTGTTGTTATCATAAATGCTCATACAGAAACAGAATAATATATTATTATTATATCAGTTTTATAACACAGTAGTACGACAATATGTCTTATATACTTTTCTATTTTGATTTCATTTGTACTCTTTTTTTTTTCAAATCAAAACATTGAATATCTATTAGGAATATATGTAGTAGAAAGTTGGTGCCAACGAAAAGAACCTTTGAATGTTCATTCTCAAATCCCACCAAACTTCGTGTCAGTAGTACGACAATATGTCTTATATACTTTTCTATTTTGATTTCATTTGTACTCTTTTTTTTTCAAATCAAAACATTGAATATCTATCAGGAATATATGTAGTAGAAAGTTGGTGCCAACGAAAAGAACCTTTGAATGTTCATTCTCAAATCCCACCAAACTTCGTGTCAATCGTGTTTGAAAGAAGAAATTCAGGGACTTCATTGAAGACGCAAAATAGCAAAGAGCATATTTCCTCGACCAAACAGTTCTTCTTGCCAGAAGAGCAGCATTATGGCATGACCATAAGTTTTTTACTTATAGTGAAAGTAAATTCTCTCTCACAAAATAATGTTTGCTGAGAATATTTCTGAAAGTTGTGCCATTAAGCGTATCAAAATCGAAACTAGGACACAGAATACTCAACAAACATCAATCGATAATCGATATTCAAATCATTATCTGAAAATTCAGAGATTTGATTGGGGCATTTTTATAGCATTGGTCACGAGATTCGAACGTCCCTGTATGTTAAATCATATTTTCCTTACCACGAAACGATTTGTAAGATCAAATTATATACCCTTATGTACCAGATTTCGTGATTGTATATCAATAGTAGGTATAGCAAAGATAATTGAAGAAAACTTCATCCAGGAGCCAATAACTTCAAAGGGCTGTATACAGTGTGTATCTGAATAACACCAAAAAAATTCAAGGGGGTTATTCCTTGTGATATTCTAGCAAAGCAAGAGCAAGATTTTAAAATAACACAAAGAATAAAAAAGTTGTTATTCCAATAGCTGAATCTAATGAAAATATAAAACTGGTGGCGTACAATGACATTCATCATAGATATAGATAAATTTACCCACTATCACGCCACTGGAAATATTATTTCGAATCGAACCACAACGTTCCATTGAAACTGATGTAAACACAAATGAGTAAGTAATAAAAAAACGATTTTTCATGGAAATTTTTTCGAAAACGAAGCAAGTAAGGACACATGTTCATATGAACTCTATTTCCTAAAATATCACGAGATATCACCTCTTGAATTTTTTCGGTGTTATTCAGATACACTCTGTTTAAATAGTATCTTGAGAAACATGTTGATTAGGAACTTTTTTTCTGCTTCTCGATAATATCCCCTGGAGTATGCGAATGTTATTCTGGATCACCCTGTGTAGTATATTCACGTATTTTCATTCAAGTATTTCACATTGAAACAGGGGCTGTACACTCGTCTTCAGTGAACATGTCGCGCGTCGCGGTTGGACGGTATGAGCGCTCTTATTGCAGCGGTGATTGAGAGCTGACACCGTTTCAATTCCATTTATTCAATAAAAACATTTTTACAATACAAGGTGTATAAACAAAAATCTTCTTAAGGGGACATTGGACATGATGAAAATGTAAAACATACAATGAGGGAGCTGACTTCTAGGAGTATACCTTTGATCCAGTTCATGTCAGTGACTTGCCCAGGGCAAAAAAGATTGATCGTCGATTGCTATATACCTTCTTCTCTCTAGTTTAGCATTTTTCGTGTTGGAAAATGTGAAAGACTCTATGAGGGATGAGGGGTGGGATAGGTGTGGGAGAGTGATTGGGATCTAGAGCTGACACCGTCCATGTACGACATGTTCTCTGAGGACGACTGTACATACTGACTACTTATATCCTGACGAGACAGCATATTTCCATTTTACTTCATTCAATTATATATATAGGTTCCTCCGCTTGCGGTTTCGTTCTTCTTGTCTTCGTTATAACTGAACCAGGTGCGCGTTGCACAAATTGGAGATTAAATCAATCATAGTGACATTTCCCCAGAAGGCAAAGCAATTACTTCAAAAAATCAAAAAAGTGTTCCGCACGAAAGTATGTTCTACTTACGATGCGCTTGTCGGTACGACCACTCCCAAATAAGGAATGATGATACACCGAATTTCGGATATTTCTTAAATAAAAAATCACGAATACATGTCTATACAGAGGATCGGCAAAAAGAATATGAAAATACCTCGATAACTCAGGACCACAAAACGAAACAAAAGTATTTCACATCATCATGATGTTGGTAGGTGTTTAGTAAGAAAATCAGAGCGGAGTTTGACTCCATCAAAATTATACATCGGGCGTCTGTATGTTATTGTTATCCATGTATACAGGAGTGTTCATTCATTGTCGATCTGAATGAAAACCTAGTAGGTGACCTAGTACGCGAGGAGGTTTAATATAGCTCTTGCCACTAACTACCTAGCTAGGTTGTCATCTAGAACGACAATGGTCCAACAAAGAACGGAACAGACTGAATAACTTTCGGTATAGTTTATGCAAAGTCAGTTGAACAGATCATCAAACGAACTTTTGAGATACAGGGTGTCAATGTTGAAAATATGCATAGATTATTTTTTTGTTCACCCTGTATAGCTGTTCCTGGTGGAAAAATTCAGTCTGCTATGTGACTGAATCGGTAAACAAATTACAAAATATTACATACTGTGTTTATCCAGTAATGGATGTCCTGAATGGAGTACTCTGACGTCAAAATTTGAAGTCTGATGGTCTCGTTTTTCCATTTTTTCTCGAAAACGAAGCGTTTTTTCGAGTATCAACAGAAGGATTTTTTTTGTACATATTCAAATAGTCTTCTATGACATTGTATGAAATTTCGAAATTTTTTGTCGTTGCTCACTTTTGAGTGAAATATAAACAGTAATATCCCCGTAACGGTGCCACTGGTAGATAAAATCAAAATTTTTGTACATCAGAAAATGCACCTTGATGCATAAAAGACAACCACCAAATTTCATAAAGATGTATACAATATTGTCTCAGTTATTATCAAAAAACTGAATATTTTTCAATACTTCATCACCCTGTATCTCAAAAGTTAAGACTTTCAGGACATACATACGTTCATATGAAGTTTCCTTCTCAAAATGAGTCGAAGAATCACCCTTAATGCAGAGTTTTTTATATTATTATAACAACACTTTCGACATATTTTTGGCTGATGGATGAAAGAAATACATGTTATGCTGATATACTGATGGAATTGAGGGTATAGGAAAATCAAGTATATCCTCAAATAAGTTTTACAGTTTCCACAAGAGGTTAAAATTAGTTTTTATAATATACATAATATGGTTAATTATTGGATATAATAATATAATTAATATAAATGAAAATGGTATCACGGTATCTTCGCACTTATACTGTTTCCAAGATCCCATACTGCGATGTATATTAGACAATAAAAAAGTACACCCTGTACATATATTACCTATCTACCAAGTAATAGCGGATTGTTTGAGGTAGACGGAAAAATGAGTGGATTAATTCTATATGAATCACTCCGAACAGCCGTTATGAGTGGGGCAAGAGCAAGAGGCAGAGCATTTAGAGACTGTTACTCAGAGACTTCAACGGGTGATCAGACGGGCAGATCTCAAGAATCCAGCTGCAAATAAATTTTCTTGTCTCTTGTATACGACATATTATATCCTAGTTCGCCTCTGCTAAATCCCACGGATCCACATTCATTTGATATCATAATCTCGTTCTCGAGTAGCAGAAATACGAGTATGTGAAATAAGTTACCTATATAAATTAGGTATACTATTCCTGTCAAAGATGAATATGAATTTCATCATTGCTATGAAGAAAAATTATGATAGTTCTACATCTCCACGATTTGAATTTCAAAAGCAGTAAATATTATACTTTGACAGTATTCGAGAATATTCAGGTAAGATATGGGTTGCGTGCCAGAACTGTCAGATGACCGACCCTGGGAGGTGAAACTTTTCTTACTTTAAAAGTAAGTAGTAGGTACTTACTTACAGTCACTCACATATAGTTTTCATTTTGGAATTTGGTAATTTCTCTGATTCCTCATCGGAATTCCTTCTGCAATAGGAGCTAATAGAAAAACTCGTGAAATTTTTAAAATAGTGCAAGAAGAGAGAGAGCAATATTCGGTAGTGGATACCAAACGTTTAGTAAAATAGGCGCCAGTCACTACATTTATCAAATGATACCACTGCAAAATTGTATTATACTAAACTATAAGTATCATACTATCTGTAGTGGTAATATTTGATGGAGAATAGTATTATATAATGTTGTAGTGTTATCATCACACTCTCAGATATAGTTTAACTAAAAAAGTTGTATAGCTAATGAAATAATAAAAGTGCAGTGTTGAAAAATGACATATAGAATGAAATACTGATTACAGAGATGCTATTTTTCTTTCTACGACTATAGGTATACCACAAAGTTATTCTGGATTTACTGTGTTCGATTAATCAATGAGGTACTTTGTATGTCATCAATTTTATCTCTGTATACACTTTCATTTTATTTTCGACTTCTTTATTTTTTATGAAGCTGATTTTTCAGTTGAAAACCTATTTCGGGTCATCAACTGAAAAATTAGCTTCATCTCTACAGAAACAGGACATAGTAGTAGCAATAGGTTACAAATCTGACTCCTTTCTGGTAACTTCAGGGGTCCCACAGGGAAGTCATTACGGACCGTTAATCTTTATAATTTATATTAACCATGTTGGGGAAAGATTCAAAAATTCAAATTTTTTATTATATGCCGATGATCTGAAAGTATATCGTGCTATAAAATATTTCGATGATTGTAACAAACTACAAGAGGATCTTGATTCATTTGTTGAAATATGCAATAATTCTAATTTGTTTTTGAACTATGATAAATGCCTCACAATACTCTTCACAAGAAATAGGAATATAATTGATCATCAGTACAGAATAGATGGTCATATAATAAAAACCGTGAATGAAATTCGTGATCTTGGAGTCATTATGGATTCTAAAATGATTTTCAAAACTGATATCTAAAAAATGGTTAATAATTGTAATCGCTTATTGGGATTCATAATAAGGAACACTAGACACTTCACGAATGCTAAAACTCTCTTGAACCTTTATTATGCATTCATATATTTTTTTTTTTTTATATACTTTATTGCCTGAAGAATATAAATTCTTATTGACAAAGCGTTTGAGAACTTAGGTACTAATAATAATAATAATAATAATAATAATATCGTCTTTATTATTTTCTTCCTCTTCAACGGTACAGTCATTAGAATAAAAATAATATATATATATATATATATATATATATATATATATATATATATATATAACATATTTAACTTCGGAAGAAAATTAAAGGCGGAGTTCAATTTCAATAGTGACGAATCACCATTGAGATTGCTCTTCCACTCAACCTAGAACATATCGCTTAATGCTTCTATGAAGAATATAAATAATAATCAAATATAATCGCTAAATGGTAGTTATTATTAGGGGTGATATTAACATAGGGATGAGATAGGTGGTTTGAATGTTAGAATCAGTTACCGCAAAAGAAATTCAGTGAATTCATTTTTGAACCGATACACATTTTTCTGTTTGATTGAATCAGGAATGCCGTTATACATTGCATATATCTGGTACGTGAAACATCTTCGAAAAATCTCCAAACGAAATATTGGAGGGGTAAGTCGGCCTTTGTGCCTTATATTAAGATTATGCACGTCAGTTCTAAACGAAATTTTTTCATGTAGGTAAGGAGGGTTTTTTTCCATGATTATCTTGTGGAATAAAGTGGCAGCATGTAGTTTTCTTCTATTTTCCATGTCTAACCATCCGATAGTTTTCAATTTGTGAGATATTCTCTCTTTCTTTCGGATACCAAAAATAAATCGTAGGCATGAGTTCTGAACCTTTTGGATTTTTTGTTTGAACTGAACGGTTAAACATGGGCCATACAATACATCGGCATAATTGAAAACAGATAGGACCAAGGCTTCACATAATGTTGTTCTCACTTTAGGTGGTAAAAAATACTTGTTGCCATAAATAACTTTAAGTGAGTAATATGCACGATTGACAAGTTGAGCTACATGCTTTTCAAATCTCAAGTCTTCATCTAGAATTACCCCTAGGCTCTTCGCTTCATGTACTACCTCCAGTTGCTCATCATTTATCTTAATATTAGTGTGGAATCGAACAGTATTCCTAGTATGCTTGGGACCAAAAACAATGACTTTAGATTTACTATTGTTTATCATCAGACAATGATCAGAGGCTTTATCTACAAATGAGTTCAAATCACTATTTATTCTACTACAAGCATCATCCACCTTGTCCGAGGAAAAACTATAATATAGCTGTGTGTCGTCTGCATACAGATGGATATTACAAAACTGAAGGCATTTCATAAGCTGCGAAGTATAAATAGCGAATAGCAAGGGTCCCAAAATAGAACCTTGGGGTACCCCACAACGTAGATTTAAATATTGTGAGTGATTTCCATCGATAGAGACAATTTGTTGACGGTCATTGAGAAATGATCTGATTAAAGATACTGCACTGTTAGAAATTCCAATGTAACCCAATATTGACAACATTAAATTGTAATTGATTGTATCGAAGGCTCTACTGAAGTCTAGAAGAACTAGTATAGTGTTTTCACCCAAGTTACTGGATCTTATAATATCATCAACTATATGCAACAGGGCAGTTGTGCAGCTGTAACCTTTACGAAATCCAGATTGAGTATTCGGAAGTATGGAGAAATGGTTAATATGTTCTTTCAGTTGTTCCTCAATGGCTCTTTCAAGTAGCTTAGATAAAGTTGGTAATATACTTATAGCACGTAGATCATTGTAACTCATTGGATTCGCTTTTTTAGGCAACACCTTCACAAGTGCCCTCTTCCATACAGATGGAAAAATCTCATTCATGAGGCAAAAGTTGACAATATGCGTTATGTATGGAATAATATGTGGACAGCACATTTTAATAAGTTTTATGTTCAAAAAATCACTACCCATTGCATTTGATTTAATATTAGAAATAGTTTTGAATATGAACATATCATTTACTTCATGGAATTTGAAATCATGGTCTATCAGCTTATTTTCCCTATAAAAAGAAATGAGTCCTACAGGCGGCTCCTGAAAAGGAATAGAATTAACAAAGAAGTTGTTGAGTTCATTTGGATTTTTCAAATCGTCTGGAATATCACGTTTTTTATCGGGTAAAAAATTATTAGATTTTAACGTTTTCCAAAAATTTTTCTTATCATTCCTACTGAATTCAGAAGCGAAATAAGCTCTTTTTTCCCTCTTGACTGCCTGATTTGTGTAATTTCGCATGAGTAAGTTTACATAGCGGCCGAAGTCACACGACATAGTCTTATCAGTATCCTGAATATAAACGATAAATATAATATACAAAAATATAAATATACATACACACATTTGTTGGTAACGGCAAAAGAGCTGCCTTATACCAATGTCAATGTCATACAGGTATATGATAATAATAAAAGTTATAAAATATTATAAAAAACGTCATAAAAAGATCATAAAAAACATAGATAATAAAATAACAATTAGGAAACCTGATAGAATTCATCAAAAATTCAAATTTTTTATTATATGCCGATGATCTGAAAGTATATCGTGCTATAAAATATTTCGATGATTGTAACAAACTACAAGAGGATCTTGATTCATTTGTTGAAATATGCAATAATTCTAATTTATAATTCTATATTATTTCGTGTGACAGAATCTTGTGGATATCTTATCGTTTGTGAAGTTTTTACATTTAATATTATTTCTCTATACATTCATGCATAGGCCCATTTTCTATCAGATAATTTATATCTTACGCTTATTATTCGTACAATTTGAAGATATCGACACCAATCTATCTTGATTAGATATGTCAACATACTCATCAATATTTGTAGTGACTATATATATAAATAGGAACCTGTTAAATAAATTAGGTAGGTATATCTGCGAAAGTCCAATAAACTTTCTCAACGGTTTCTGACGATGGAGTGAGAGAGCAATTTGTATGCAGATGCATACAAATGACCCATTAATTCCCTTTATGGTTCAATTAGGAGTGAAAAAGACCTAGTAATTGAAAAATTAATGCAACATTTCGGGTCATAATTCAATAAGAGCACTTAATTAACAGGTTCCGTCTAGTCTGGTCTGGTCGAGAAGTTAGATAGATGCATACCAGGGTCTCCACAAGTTATTGGGCTGTCGGAGAACTTCATAAGAAAAAGAAAATTTCCAGAAATAACTATTTTTCAAGGACTGATCCAACTGCAGCAAACAGGATAGCAAGCAATAATAGCTATTTGTGTATTTAGAGCGCAAAGTGATAGATTACCGCTCGACAAAGAAAGTTACCGCGCGATGCGGAGCGGAGCGCGGTAATCTTTGGAGAGCGGCAATAACAATTTGTGCTCGAAATACACACAAGATTTTTTATACTAACGCAGCTTTTGGAAATAACTTCCCTGAAAGTATGAGCGATTGAAATAGTTGAAAAAATTCTTATTCATATTATCCCATATGTCCAAAGGAGACAAAAAAAGAAAAATTGAAATAACTGACAAGACAGAAAAAATATGTCGGGCCTACCGAGAATTGAAACTGGACCACCAGCGTGGCAACCTGAGCTTCAGACCTCTGAGCCATAGTACGATAAACTCTGCAATCAAATTCAACATTACTCATTGATGCAATAAAATAAAGATGCACTGCCTTTCTGATGACAACAAAGAGTTTAAATATAAAGTATATAATTCATCGTTTTCAACAGATATGCTTCATCGGGAGCTACTTGTAGAAATTTGCTGGTATATTCAGTGGTGAATGTTTTGAATTTTTCTCGCTTTATATCCAATAGATTGTTTCTTGAGAAATGCGATAAGTTTCAGATACTTATTGATTCCGATATTATCTTTAACATTCAAGCATGGATACGTACCATCGAATATATAGACCAATGAGTTGATGACTTCATAGTCTTTGATTTTTTACCAAAATAAGCCAGTAAAACGTTTTCTGAATACATATTCACCATCTCGGAGTGGCACCAATTTATGAATGTATCATATTGCAATTCATATTTCTTCCTTGATTTCTCCGGTTTAAGAGATTCAAACTCTTGCGCTTTCTGCTATATCATCAGGAGGTGTGTTTGATGATTCACTGTCACTATTTTCCATCATGAAAGAATTGGGGGTTTTCAAGAATAGATAAGTATAGGTTACAGAGATGTGCAAGCGTTTTTTCAATATTTCCGCTCACGAGCGCAAATGCTGTCAATGAATGACATTTCTGGGAAAACGTCAACTTTGTGCTGGAATTTGAAAGCGTCAAAGGCTACTTTGTTAAGCGTTCATAAAAAAATGTTTTTTTCTTTTATTTTAATCATTAATGACTTGTTATTATCATTATTATTATTATCCCCACTTTGTATATATATTCTATTTTGTAAACTGGGCTGGAAGACTTTGGTCAATTGTCTTTTGGGGTATATCCCTAATGAAGCTTTTCACTCTCTCTCTAAATTGAAATACAATATTATCGTAAAATGTTCCTCTCGATTTCTTTCTGTGATGGATTACAGTGAAATTATCAATATCAATTAGGATTATTCTATAGGATAGTGACCTGGATAAGTTCTCATCATTTAATCAGAGGATTTTCGTTCGAAGACTAATGAATCGTTTCCGAGAGTCGATGATTATCGTGATTTTATGATTGCTTTCTGTCCGTCATTCAACAACCCAAATAAATTAACAATGAAACAGCAGTTCGTTTGGCAGCGCTTGCTAAACAAGGTATAGTTATAATGTCCGTCCAACGACGTCTTCCCAGAGGTATTTCATTATTCAATTTCCTGTATCTCAACGCAAGAGAACGGTTCTTTTTTTGGAAAAGATCATCGAGATGTGGGTTCGATTTTTGTGATGCTTGCGTTAACGAAACGCGGAAAACATAAACTCGATTGGGAATGATTGTACCTATATCGAAAATGTTGAGAAATTAAAATATTTAGGAGTAATAGTAGATCACGAACTATCATTTTGAGAACATGCAATCTATAACTGATCGTTTGTCGAATAGTTACATATAGGGCATGTGTATGGCAACATTCGTACGTACGTCTTCGCCAGTGTTGCCAGGTGAAGAGCAAGATAAGCGGTAGACATAAAAAAACCGGTAGATGTAAAAATAAAACGGTAGATATAGTTTGGAAATTGCAGTTTTTGTTAACTATAATAGTGGTTAACTACTTAGACAGGTATATGGGTATTAACATAGGTAAAAAAGAAAAATTAAATAATAATCATTCTTGTATGATTCAACTTTAAATCATGAAGCATCAGAAAAATAATAGTTATTTATTATACAAGGGAAAAAAGTAGTAGATTTTAGCTCCAGGTTGTGTTGTCTCCCGACGCGTAGCGAAGGGAGACAACAAACCGTGAGCTAAAATCTAATATTTTTCCCGTGTATAATACATTATTTTTTCTGTGACAGAAGAAAGGACAAATCAATATTGAGAAGATATTACATTATTTTGAAATCTGAAAATTATCGACGTGAAATTTTAAGTTTTTAACAGTAGAGACACCGCGCGTTGTAGACATCTTTATCATTCATTTGAAGTAATCGAATATCTGATGTCACTTCTGTCAGTCTAATTTTGTGATTTTATTTCAAGAAATTGCGAATTCAGTGGTTATTTAGCAATATACGTAACAGCGAAGTCGAATGGAAGATAAAAGGACTTGCAGTTCTTTCTGGGGGACGGTATTATTGACTCATCTCTCGGAACTATATTACAACAAAAGCCATCAACAGTGTATATATATATGTGATATATATCCGGGAAAAAAGTACTCACTTTTTTCCCACGGGAAAAAAGTAATTTATGAAAAGTGACATTTTATAACCTGCCAACAGGGATGAAATGCCAAACTTTTTTCCCGTCACAGAAAAAACTAATATTTTTGTGGATATTATATTATTATTTCAAGAAACTAAATAAAAATAAAATTAATTCAATAATTTTTGTTTAGTTATGAATGAACTCGAAAGTATTTATGATAATTCCAGTGATATTTTATATGTATGTACAGGGTCAGTCATAACTATTGGGACATAGGCTAAGATCGGATTGTGTGCACAAAATATGGAGATAGGATATGCCTTGGCAATATATTGCTGTGGAAAAAAATACAGGGTGTTGAAGTTGAATGTTTGTTTTCGTTTCTTGCTAATAATTCCACTTTATATCAAAGTTAATTAATTTTTTTCACGAAATTTTTTATTGATTTTGATAAAAAAATATTGCATGAAACATCATTTCTACGTAATACCGGTACTCTTGTTTGAATAACGATATTGTCATCCGTTTTCGAGAAAAACGCAATTGATCAGTTCAAAGTCTCGGAAAGGAATTTCAAATATTTGTTGCTGGTAAATTACATTTCTTGTCAGTGAATACATTTTTGCGTTAGTTTGATAGTCAATACTTTTTCGATTGAAACGTTCTGTAGCTTTTTTCCTCAGAAATATTTTTTCTAAAGAACTTTTTCACAATATATAGTCTAATTCTCACACCTCAATTTTGGTTCAATAGGTATCTCTCGAATCAGCTGTCTGTTGAGGATTCTGGATTTTTTGCATTCCTATTGGTATTTGTTTCTGAAAGACAATAATTGTTCGTTTATGTTAATCTTGACTGTGTGAATCAAGGGTCTATACATGTTCTCATTCGTTTTTCTTTCTCATATGTCTGTATTTTTCAATCGGTGAATAAAGAACTACGAATATCATATAGGAGAGGTAATATATTGCCGAATATAGACTCTAATGCGACAACGGCTATATGTTCTGTAAATATTTATTGACACCAAAATACTATATAGGTATATAGGTTAGTTGGAAACCCGTTATTTTTCAGGTATCATAATTGAGATAAGGAATCATTGATCATATAGAGATAATCCAGCCAACTGTCTATGATAATTAATTACATATATTAAATCAGACATTTCTGACCTAATGACATGATGAGACATGGTCTCCGAATTATAATTATTGACATCAGGTACAGGATGGTGCATCTCATACGATGTGAGATCACTTTTGATGTGCATATGGATTTTTTTATTCGAATAAGGTATATAATATAATCTATATGATGGAATATATCGAGGGGACCGTTTTAAACAACTGGAAAGAAAATAATGGACATAGCCCTTTCAGGTATATGTACCTATGTATCTAGTATCTAACTAGACTATAATTCATAATGAGCACTTTTCGTTAGGTCCTGTAGCACAACAGACGGAAGACTTGATCAGGAGACTTCTCAGGGACGTAATTGAAATAATCCTGTCTATCTTGTTATACCATGAATGATTGTTTAATAATAGTTTCCACAACGGTGTATTCAAATATGAATGAATTTCACACTGAAATAAATACAACGATTAGCAGGGCTCTTCCTAGAGTCGAACGAGTTTCTGAATCCACGATATTAGATTGCTTACCTGAAGGCAGGGATATCGTTTATAAATATAATAACAAACAGGATACCACCAGGAAGCTTCCAGTGATGAAAATAATAAGTTTGTGAGAATCTTGCGAGCTTGACAATCACTCGTAAACAAGATATTGTTTGTCATAGAAGTAGCCATCAGGCCCACTTCACAACTGATAGAAGAAAAATCTCTCGGAAATATCAAACTATACAGAATTTTGCATTTGTTATGCTGCAGTTCTAATATTATGATGTAGATAGAGAATGGTGACCGATAGAGTCCAAGTCGTTTTCATTTCCAAATTAAAGCAATTTCTAACTTTCGATGCGGCAAACTGTGACGTACATTTTGAATCTAGTCTGAACATAGCTGATGGTGAAGAATATAGCTATGCTAACGAATAGCTAACAAATGAAAAACGAATGAAATGAGCGGAGCAGGAATGCAGGTATTTGGCATCTTTCTGTTATTTATGCATTGAGATATCTCGAATAGAGCTCGATCATAAACGATCATAAATATCATTGAATCAATAAATCGCTATCGGATCGGGTACATTCAATGATACTATCCTTCTTAATTCACTGACATCGGTCAGAACAGAATGAAGCCGACACCCATGGCTCCTTCCTCTTGTTGTGCCTGTCAGTATTTGGAGTGGTGTGGACGGACTCGAAGTATATGTTGCAAGATATAATCTGCAACTTTCCTAGAAACTAGATCCGCTTTATTATTATTATATTATTCATAATACTTGACCATTGTCTGGACTCCAGGCAACTTGATTTTTTCTCACATTTAGCCGACAATGACTTGACAAAGTAGGATTGAAGAACCTATTATATCCCATTAGTTATGATATAGTTATTATGCATTCAAAGAACAATTTCCGGAAATCTAGACATATCGATGATGTCGGCAACGTCGTACTGGCACAGGGAATCGTATTCTAACTGGAATGTGGATTTTCAGAAAGTACATCATAGGAATGATATGGAGGAGCTAAGTTCCTCTCTTATTCACGTTTTTTTGAAGTGAAATTCGATCGTACGAAAAAAGAAAAAATACGTATATATTAATTTTTTACAAACTTCACAGTGAGATAAAAACCTTAATATAGGAAACTTCGAAACTTCCCCCAAAGATGCCCAAAGACATGTTGAAGAATTGGCACACATATAAGACATGAATTATTATGCAGTTGAAAAAAAAAACAAATCTGAATTTGATTAGGGATTTTATTATATCTATAAATCAGGATCCAGTAACATCTTGGCAGATTTTTCCCAGCAATATTTTTCAAATTCAAACAACAGATGACAATGCTGCTTGTTCCAGTCGTGACCGCTAGAGCGTAAAAATAAAACTGCAACTGACATCCACGATAATTATCTGGATAGATCTAGATGAAGTTGTTTCGACACTATCTACATATAGGTATCTATCGTATCATGAACTATTGTAGGTATAATGCATTTGCTCATTGAAGAACAAAAATAGAATGAACCGAATATACAGGATGTTTCGTATGTTCAAATAATATAACGCTAGATTCATATCAAATCATAAAACTTCGAATATATAGCTCAAATATAAAATGAGTATGTTCAATGACTCGGCATTCTTTCAAAAACAATTTGAAATGACCAGTTATATGTTGAAACGACTAAATTTGTTATTAGCCTACGATATAATGATGTACGAAGGAATTGAAATCAATAAGTAATAAGATTAAAGTAATAATATACGATTCAGTATATTCAACGAGAACAATATATTCCTAAGTTACAACATTTGTTTATAGTAGGGAACATGGTGAATATATAGATATATTTGACAAAATAAAGAAGACAATAAAATAAGACTCACACTCAAGAAGAAATCATTCAATCAAGTTCAAATGAAAATGATTTTCAATTGACTCAGCTCTGTTAGGTACCCAATGAAAAAATATATAGTAGTTGTACGAGAAAACTATAAAAATGAGATAAGATGTCAATATTACAGGAGTAGATGTTCCTTGAATTCCATTTTACATTCTTCAATCCTATTAATCAGCTTCAAGTTATTTGGTAGTGAATTAATTGTATTGTATCGTTTCATTGTGATAGATGGATTTTTTACCAATATATGATTTAATTTTCTTGACAGAAAAATGATCTGCTTGTCTAGTTGTATGGTTGTGGTGACTACTTCTAATTTGATTCGATATATTTTTACTATCATCATTAAGACTGCTTGAATACCCATCCTATTTACCATCAGTAACGATGATGAAAATCATAGAACTTCAACCTATTCAGGGATCATCAATATAAATATCAGCTTCATTTCTACATAAAAAAGACTTTGCAAAAATAATTGCTAATAGAACGTAGAGAAGGCTTATCAAATATAATAAAGACAAAACTTCTGAATTCGAAAATCAGTAGTGCCTATACCTATATGTAAGCTGAACAGTGGATCTTATATGTATATAGGTCAGACAGGTAGAACGTTTAACTACCGCATTCACGAACACCATACGAGTTATTTGAAAGAATGTTGTGAAAATCTTATAGTTTGTGTAGAATATCATATTCAATAATTGATCATGATATTTTGAACATATAGTAATGTTTTGTTTCACGTTCCTGTTGAAATATCCATGATGCATATGCCTGATGCATTTTATGGCGATACATTGACCTATTCTCCTACTAACATCCATCTAAGTTGTAGGTTCCATTCATTAAATCTAGCAAGTGTGTTAACATTTGATTTTCTCTCGAACATCAAACATCTTCATTCATTATTTATATTTGCTATAGCCTCAGGATCATCGCTCACCTTGATCAAACGTGCGTCGAATGTATTAATCATCAGGTGTAGAGGAACAAGATTGCAGTCAAAAGAGCATAGGCATGTCATGAGCGTAGTTGGTATTTCTATAATATTAATTCAATAAGTTCGATATTTTACTCTTCAAAAATAGTTTCCTCACAATCAATTTACGTCCTCATTTCACGCAGTTATACAGTTATTTTCAATGTTAAGACCCCCTAATAACTAATATTTTTACTGATTATAATATATGTTTTTCAAGTTTCAAAATCAGTATTTTTTCTCTTTGCAGATGTTCTTTCAACTAAATTACTGATGACGAAATATATCCTTCATGCTTCTTATTGCATTTACTCAATAATAAATTGTTTTATGTGGAGTATTTATACATTCCTCCCTGCGAACTAACCCTGAAGGTTTTTCGTTCAATCACGAAATCACTTTTGCTAATCCATGATATTGCATATCTCAAAACATCCTGTATGGATCTTGATGAATCCGAAACCATTTCGAGGAAACACATTAGGGTTCATGTTTTTGCCGTCAGAAAAATTTAAAAAAAATTATCCTGCTAACGGGGCGACCTCAAACTTTTCGGAAATTATCACACTTTCAGATATCATCCTGTAGGTCATAATTCTGAAATGGTGGAGAAACGTAAAAAAAATATGTTATAGCCAATCAACTGGGCAATCACAATCTCAAAACTAATCAAAGATCGGTTGATCTCATCCAAAGTTATCACGGTTCGAAAACAAACAAAATGTTCGCTTGTCTCACTTCAAATGTGGAGCAGTTTATAATAGGATTTTTTCCACCACATATTGTTTTCTGCAAATTCTGAGTTATCGACAGTTTTTTTCTATAGTTTCAGTTCGGAGCATCTTCTTTGGAAGAGAATTGGTCAAGACAGGTCTCTTCACACTGTTTCATGTTTTGAATGGAAATATTTGTCGAAAAATAACTACAGGGTTGAAATCGTTAGTTATTTCTAAAGTGCCTGTTATACAGGGTGGGGCAATACTGTATATTATGATCACACAAACGCACCGTTTTCGAATAACATCAGGGTATTAACTGAATTTTGTTTCTGTCAAAATGTCAGTTTTGTATGATTTCGAACAGATAGGAGATGTATGAGGAAGTCTGTCTTGTACATTTTTTCTCATACCTCGCATGCCAATATCAATGAATAAGGTGAATGGATATGAAAGTTATTATTCTAAAACAAAATTCAATTTTTTTTTCGAACCATATACACACACTGGCACAATTAGGGGAACGGGCAAAATTTACACTAAGTTTGACATCAATTTTCTTTCGAACCGATTGCTCGATTCAATTTTTTTTCTTCACGAAATGTAGCTTCATTCTTCACGAATACATCTGAGAAATAATTACCTTCAAAAGATGAGTCTTTCCATCATATACAGGGGTGTAAAGAAAGTACGGATTTTTCGGTAATTTTTTAGACATCCTGTGGACTGAACCACTGATAATTGAAACGATTTCTCAACACCAAATTGGAGCCCAATCTATTCCGAATATTTTCGTTTCTTATTCGTCTTGATATCTCAATTATTCAAGAAAATACAGAGTTTCAAAGGAAAGGTGGATATTGGTATCAATTTTACACTTCAAAACTCAAATTGGATCTGAAAATGTGTCGTTTCTTGACTAACCTAACCTAACCATGACTAAACCTCTACCATAGGAGACAGAAGCAGTGAAATCAAATTGTTCATTTTGTTCACCTCGGCGATATAGTCTTTCCCTGCCATCTATTGAATTGGTGCAGATGCGGCTCTCATATGTAATAACATTGACCCATCACTGGTCATTTTCAATTAATGCTACAGCCCTCGCCACATCAGTAGAGGAGTCAAATCTCTCACGTTGAATTTTCATTTATCAAATTTATGAATTGTGAATCGCTTGACTTTGACAATAATTAATGACATTAACAAAAGAGCCAACGTTGATTAACAAAAATAGCATTTCACCAAAAGAACATTGGAGCAACTTTTATCACCCCTGCATATTCATGAGAGTATTCGTATATGTGTCTTTAACAGTAAACCGATAGGTAAAACTGTGAACAATTCTCATCTTGGAGTAAAAATGCTCACCAGAAACAAGTTGAAAAACGACACGTTCTCCCCAGTTCGAGTTTCGAGGTGGTAAAATTAATACCAATATCCACCTCTTCTTTTCTTGGATAATTGGGATATCAAGATGAATAAAAAACGAAAATATTCGGGATAGATTGGGCTATGATTTGGTGTTGGAAAATCGGTTCAATTATCAGTGGTTCACTCCACAGGATCTCTTAAAGAATACCGAAAAATCCGTACTTTCTTTACACCCCTGTATATGATATAAATAGGAATCGTATGGAGTTGGTCATTTCTCAGATGTATTCGTGAAGAATGAAGCTAAAATTCGTGAAAAACAAATTTGAATCGAGTGATCGGTTCGAGAGAAAATTGATGTCAAACTTAGTGTAAATTTTACCCGTTCCCCTAATTGTGCCAGTGTGTGTATTTATATGTATTTGAATAAAAACCCAGTGACTTGGAATCTACGCCACTGTTAATCAGATGTATTGTTTACAATGTGATGCATTGACCTCAAAAGGTGGATAGCTGGATTGGATACATTACGATTCGACTGATTGATGATAAAAACGTGCGTGAAGAAATTGTTATGGGAGCAGCAAAGATCAAAGAAAGGCGAGGGGAAAGATCAAAGGACGATTTATTGGTCGGATGTTTTATGCTTTCATCATATCGTATCATTGTTGACTAGTTGACTTTGATATATTTCTTCTTCTTTGCTGTTGTTTCTGGTCGCTGAAAGGGCTATGTGTACAGAAATCTTCATAGAACATGTCGCAGTCGAATGATGTAAACATAAAATCATATTGCAGGCGTACCTATTCTATTTATAGTTGTACAAGTATATAACTACCCTTTTTCGAGGCTGATGTCCTCGTAGTCTATCTTGTTTCATTTGGGAGGTAAATGTCCTCTTTTTTGAAGTCCCGTAGACGGTATATGGTCAAAATTTCATATTAGTATAATAAGGAATATGAACAAAGAAATTTGTTTCATCACTCGTAAACCGATGTCATCTGATGTTCTCTGGTTCTTTGAATAATTTAAGGTTCTGTGTTTCCTGCTCTATGTCTATGGCTTTGTACCCTGTGTGTTCCTGTTCAGTTACTAAAGCTCGGTTTCACCAACGGATTCAATCTCAGTTTTGGAGTTAACTGACAGATCATGACTGATTCAAACCGCCTGCGGTGCTTGTTTCATTAATTATAATACTCAATACTGATATACTAACTACTATATAATATATATATATATATATATTTCTGGCGTATAAAGTGAGGTCCGATTGTGCAAAAATCACGGAAGTTGTGAGGCCCATGTCAAAGCGAGGTCCGTATACGGTCCTCATAACGTTTTCACCTGTGAAATCTGCTCTTCTTCTCAATTTGCAGTTAAAAGTAGTATTTCTGCTGAAAGCGATGCTGCTTTAGTTAGGTTCATTGACTGTTTGCACAAATCTCCTACTGATAATCGATCTACTGCCCAAGTATGGTGGACCTCACTTTGAACCAAGTATGATAAAACTCATTTATTTTAGTTCAGGATATTGCCACTTGGATCGCTGCTGCGCGAGTATACTTTCTGTACGTGTATATTTCAGTCCCAGTGAAATGATATGATGGGCACGAAATGGGGACCAAAGAACTGGCAACGTAGCATGGTGTATGAGACTCATGAATTCCGGTGACGATGCATTATGAAATTTTTGTTGAAGATGAAAACAAAATGACGGCTCCAATATGGCGGACGAGTTTAGTAATTATTCGATTCGATTCTATTCAAAATTGGTATTTGGAGGTTTTCGGAGTCCAAGATTATGATTCTGCCATTAAAATTGGAATATTCAAAATGGCGGCTCCAATTAGCGGACGAGTTTTGAAATTATGATCCGATTCTATTCAAAATAGGTATCTGGGGTTTTCGGGGTCGACATTTATGATTCTTTCATCAGAATTGAGGAATTCATGATGGCGGCCTAATAAAAAAATTCAAAATGGCGGCTCCAATATGGCAGACGAGTTTTGTAATTATGATCCGATTTCATTCAAAATTTGTATATGATTATGTAATTGAGATTCTCTCATCAGACTTGGAATATTCAAAATGGCGGCTTCAATATGGCGACCGAGTTTTGTGATTATGATCCGATTCTATTTGAAATTGGTATCAGGATGTTTTCGGGGTCGACATTTATGATTCTATCATCAAAATTGAAAAATTCATGTCGGCGGCGAAATCGAAAAAATCGAAATGGCGGCTTCTATATAGCAGACTAGTTTTGTAATTATGATCCGATTTCATTCAAAATTTGTATCTGAAGGTTTTTGAGTTAGAGAATTGAGATTCTATCATCAAAGTTGAAAAATTCAAAATGGCGGCTTCTATATGGCGGACGAGTTTTGTGATTATGATCCGATTCTATTTAAAATTGGTAACTGAGGGTTTTTAGGGTCGAAACTCATGATTCTTTCATCAAAATTGGAGAGTTCATAATGGCGACAGAATCGAAAAATTCAAAATGGCGACTCCAATATGGCGGATGAGTTTTGTAATTATGATCCGATTCTATTCAAAATTGATATCTAGGGAGTTTTTGGTCGACGATTATGATACTTTTATCAAAATTGAAAAATCCAAGATGGCGGCTACAATATGGCAGACGAGTTTTGTAATTATGATACGATTTCATCCAAAATTTGTATATAAAGGTTTTCGGGTTAGAGAATTGGGATTCTCTCATCAAAGTTGAAAAATTCAAAATGGCGGCTTCAATATGGTGGACGAGTTTTGTGATTTTGATCCGATTCTATTTGAAATTGGTATCTGAGGGTTTTTAGGGTCGAAACTCATGATTCTTTCATCAAAATTGGAGAGTTCATGATGGCGGCAGAATCGAAAAATTCAAAATGGCGACTCCAATATGGCAGATGAGTTTTGTAATTATGATCCGATTCTATTCAAAATTGATATCTAGGGAGTTTTTGGGTCGACGATTATGATACTTTTATCAAAATTGAAAAATCCAAGATGGCGGCTACAATATGGCAGACGAGTTTTGTAATTATGATACGATTTCATCCAAAATTTGTATATGAAGGTTTTCGGGTTAGAGAATTGGGATTCTCTCATCAAAGTTGAAACATTCAAAATGGCGGCTTCAATATGGCGGACGAGTTTTGTGATTTTGATCCGATTCTATTTGAAATTGGTATCTGAGGGTTTGCGGTGTCCACATTCATGATTTTATCATCAAAATTAGAAAAATTTATGTTGGCAGCAAAATGAAAAAAAATCGAAATGGCGGCTCCAATATGGCAGACGAGTTTTGTAATTATGATCCGATTTCATTCAAAATTCGTATCTGAAGGTTTTCGGGTTAGCGAACTGAGATTCTCTCATCAAAGTTGAAAAATTCAAAATGGCGGCTTCAATATGGCGAACGAGTTTTGTGATTATGATCCGATATCTGAGGGCTTTTCGGGTCGAAACTCACGATTCTTTCATCGGAATTGGAAAGTTCATGATGGCGGCAGAATCGGAAAATTCGAAATGGCGATTCCAATATGACGGATGAGTTTTGTAATTATGATCCGATTCTATTTAAAATTGGTATCTAGGGATTTTCGGGGTCGACGATTATGATTCTTTAATCAAAATTGAAAAATCCAAGATGGCGGATCCAATATGGCAGACGAGTTTCGTAATCATGATCCGATTATATTCAAATTTGGTAACTGAGGATTTTCGGGTCGGAGATTTCAATTATCTTGTCAAAATTGCTTTTGTTAGTCAATAAAACGAAATGGTGGTTTCAAACGATATCGAACGACTTTTATTATTACACTCCAATTCTATTTGAAACTGATGTGTGGACTAATTTAGGATGGCGGCTCCACGATCCTAAGCAAGTTATACAGGGTGTCCGGGAACATGTGGGAAATCTCCCGGATATGAAGAAAACACGTGAAAAGAATACTATAAGTTCATATAAACTTCTTTTGTATCGGCCTCCTCTTCGGAGATATGGGCTCCCAAAGAGCTCCCATGGAATTAAGTTTTTGACACATAATTCTTGAACCAACAGGTATATTTCAATTTTTTTTTAATATGATGTATACTAGGTAAGACTCTTCAAATTACTGTGTTGCGAATTACTCACAGCTCCAGGGACGGACTAGCTGTGACACTCATGGGCCCATTTTTTTACGCCCTGTATGATAAGAACTCTGGACAACGTTTTTTACATACCTCTAACTATTGACTAAAAATTAAGTACTCTTCATTCATGTCGCTAATCATAACCGTTTTCGGAAAAACGTCATTTTATTTATATCATGTATTTAGCGTAATTTTCCACGGTAACCAACATAGTTTCAATAAAAAGTTGAACTTTAACTGCTTAGTTAAAAACTTCGTAACAGGGTTCAACATGGGCTCCATGAAGTCTGATACACTCGCGAGCACGACGAATTGAGGACTGCTGTACCCGCCACAATAACCCAGCATTGTTCCTTATCACATCACAATGAAACGTGATTCTCCGTAGAAGTTCCTCCCTAGTATCGACCGGAGTGGAATACACCAAGGTTTTGAGGTGTCCCCACAGGTAAAAATCTAATGGCGTTAGGTCGGGAGATCTAGGAGGCCAGGCAATAGGTCCTCCTCTACCTATCCAACGGTTTGGATAGACGTTATTCAGGTGCTCCCGCACAGCAACGCTGAAATGAGGTGGTGCCCCATCATGCATAAAGTACATGTTTCGGCGGGTTTCAAGTGGTAAGTGCTCGACTAAATCATTAAAAGCGTTCTGGAGGAACTCCAAATAAAGTATTCTATTCAATCGTGCCGGCAATACGAATGGTCCAATCAAAAAATTGCCAACGATTCCTGCCCAGACATTAATTGATTGGAACTGATGTTGGCGATGCGAAACAATAGTGGCATGAGGATTTTCATCAGCCCATACATGGGTGTTATGTAAATTCATGATACCATTTTTGGTAAAACCTGCTTCATCCGTGAAGAGAATAGTGCTAATGAAGTTTACATTATTTCGTTGCTAATCCAATAGCCAGTTTGCAAAATGCATTCTACGGGGAAAATCTTCAGGAATCAGTTCATGCACTTTTTGCAAATGATATGGGTATAACAGTTGTTCTTGAAGAACTTCATGTACTATTGTTTTCGACGCATTAAACTGCGCTGATAATTTTCGAGTGCTCGTTGAAGGAGTATCATATACAGCATTTAAAATATTTTCCTCTAATTGCGGCGTACGTACTGTTCTTCCCTGACCAGTATATTATTACTTCTTGTTCCAAAATTTCCTAAAATTATGAAAGAAGTAAATAACATTACCTTATTATACCTTATTGAGAAGAATCGCCCACCATTCTCCCTTAGACGTTGGTCAACTCGTTGAAATGTCTTCTGATCTGGAAGAGTGCGATTAGGAAATCTGTCGTGATATAACCTTCTGGCTTCCAAAGCATTGGAAGATGCAAGACCATACATCAGATGCATATCTGCATACTCAATAAACGTGTATTCCATATTTCGAATTATTTCACAATTAATTTCACAACGAAATTCAAAAATCAAATATCAAAGTAATAAGGAATCAATGTATCAGTAATGTGAAAGTTGACAAGTTCTAAAATGAAGGATATTTATTTATTTCTAACCTAGCAACGTTTGCAAAGGTAACTCGAAAAAAAAGTATCTTTTATCGAAATACGCTAAATACATGATATAAATAAAATGACGTTTTTCCGAAAACGGTTATGATTAGCGATATGAATGAAGAGTACTTAATTTTTAGTCAATAGTTAGAGGTATGTGAAAAACGTTGTCCAGAGTTCTTATCATACAGGGCGTAAAAAAAATGGGCCCATGAGTGTCACAGCTAGTCCGTCCCTGGAGCTGTGAGTAATTCGCAACACTTTCTTGGATAGTAATTTGAAGAGTCTTACCTAGTATACATCATATTAAAAAAAAATTGAAATATACCTGTTGGTTCAAGAATTATGTGTCAAAAACTTAATTCCATGGGAGCTCTTTGGGAGCCCATATCTCCGAAGAAGAGGCCGATACAAAAGAAGTTTATATGAACTTATAGTATTCTTTTCACGTGTTTTCTTCATATCCGGGAGATTTCCCACATGTTCCCGGACACCCTGTATAGACCAGTGCTGAAGCCTTTGAAAACGGTAAAATGTGGAGAAAAATTAAAGTAGTTTGAAATTTATTGAAAAAGGAAGAGAGTATAACGAAGATGAAAGGGAAAATAAATTACGGGCGATTCGAGGTCGGAAAGTGGTAGGGGGTGAGTTTTCAAGGGTAAAAAAACGGTTTATCTCGATTTTCAGCAAAACTTTGAACCCAATGGAAAAAAGTTTGAAGAGCAAAGTTGTAGACAATATTGAGATCTCAATTTTTTATTTCTACACTTTTCTCACATAACCTCGAGATTTATTTGAAAAAATCAGATAACCAAGTATTTGGTATTTATTTTCATCTTTTGGAATGAAAATATTCTTTCACGAAATTCAGTGAGAACTCACCACTTTATATCCCAAATACATTGTAATTCCTTTGATCCAGAATATTCATTTTTCCACCTCATTGAACTTGATATAGAAATAGAACCCTAATTCTCACGTCAAAATATCTGCTTTTTCCAAATAGTCGATGAGCTTTTTGTTCGTTGAAATCTCTACTTTCTGATTGTGTGAAAAATATTTACATTACTAAGGTGAATTTCCTCAGAAAATGCGAACAGAATGACAGGTATAGTTAGTTAATATACAATATGACATCTACAATATTTTGGATAGTACTGAAATCTTCTTCAAATTATATGCGTTGATGCCTATTTCTTGTGATAATGACATACTCTGAATACCTGAGTGATCTACGGGAAATTTAAGCCCATTTGAAGGTTTTTCATAGAGAAGTGGAGTAGGGGCAAGGGGGGCTGGGCCTTAATACCTGTTATTCTGTTTGCATTTTCTGAGAACATCTTCATAGTAATGCATATATTTTTCACATCAGAAAGTTGAGATTTCAAAAAACAAAATGTCCACAGACATTTTTGAAAAACCAGCTATTTTGACGCTAGAATTTTCGATTGAAAATCAGTGTGCTTTTTCGATATTGAGCCAATATAAAGTGAAGAAATGAATATTTCGAATCAAAAAAACTACAGTGTATTTGGGATATAAAGGGGTAAGTTTTCACTGAATTTCGTGGAAAAATGTTTTTTATTGTAAAAGATGAAAATAACTGCGCGTGCTCAACTGGGACACATAAGGCATGCGCAGTGACATATGGCAACATTGTGTGGTCCCCACTTCATACGCTGCAAGGATATATACACAATAAATGGACCTCACTCTGGTAGGAGCATGTAAAAAGTAAACGGATCTCACTTTGATGTTGTGGTGTACAGTCCTCACTTCGTTCATATATAGGCGTGAAAACTAAATCCTAAATAGTCAATATTTTACGCGTATATTCCAGAACCCCATGACGTCCTCTATTGAATAAGAACGGAGAGTGATTAGAGAGCGTCTAGCATGATTCCTTCTGATAGTCCTCACAACGTCGACTGTGTGGTGTGTCCTCACTTTGATAGCTGGCCGCAAATATATATATATATATATATATACTATTAATACTGATACCTCATTTTCAGAATCTGGTCACTCTATATTTCCCAAAATCAAAGTGTATGTACAGACGTAGGTAACACCATGAAGAAATATCTCTCGTAACATTCAATACGGATAGACATGTATGTGAAATGTACAGGTTTCTTCATTAGCCTATATGTACCTACTTATTATGTTTATGTTCTATTCTATATGCGAATACGTTTCTAATTACTATTTATCTTCTGATGGATCATTCATGTTTTATAGCGTATGTGTTTGAAAGCAACACTGGCATTTGATACTTTCATAATGAATACCAATCTCCATACTCAGCCATATTTGGAATATATCGAAGAATGAACCCTATTCACACCTCAGAACTGGGAAAATAGGTTTCCTCGAGGGTTTCCTGAAAGAAAGCATCGAATTATTTAATACTATACTCGAGAGAATAAAACAAATTCAAGTAGTGAATGATTTCAAAAGTCAAGAATTACCTGAATAATAAATACAAGAATATATTCGAAAGGTAAACATTTTTGAAAAAATCGAACACTTTCAAGGTATTCTAATGTTTTCAAATTACTTTATAAATATTCATATTTTCTCGAAGATTTCTCATTATGAAATTAGTATATCGATATTCTAAGGGTATACAAACACTCACAACAAAATTTTCAGTTATTGCGAGAAAAAATTAAAATACTGGAAAAAACAGAGCTATAAATATTTCCCAACAAATACTTATTTGAAAGTATAAATATGTATAAATATAACAACTTGTGCCACAAAAGAATGCAATAAGTGAAACCCATTGAGGTTTATTTTACTATTTCACGAATACTGATTAAAAAATAATGTAGAAAAGTTACATACCTATTCAGCTTTTTTTTTGTTGCAGAAATCAAAGGATTGAGGGATTCTTCTTGTCCTCGAATATGCAAAGAGAATGCATATGGAGATCCAGTATGCGGAAGCGATGGCATTATTTACCCTAATATTTGTGAACTGAAGAAAAAAACATGTGGAAAAGGTGAGAGTTTATCGAAAGAAGAATAAAAATAACAATAAAAATTTTGTGGTCATGACCAATATCTTGCAGACTTGTTAGTTCTGTGCCCAACATAAGCTTGTCAGGAGTAATCATACCTTTGAAAACATCCATTTCGATGCTTGGTATTATTATCAGCAATACCTTTCTTGGGAGAATCACGTGAGAACAATTGCTGAAAGTGCATCCCAAAAACTTGGTTTTCTGTTTCGGGCCAGGAGCTATTTCACTTCCAGTCAGCTGTTTATGTTCTAAAAGGCACAGATCCAACCTATTTGGAGCGCAGCACCCAAACATACTCTGAAACTGTTGGATTCTGTCCAAAAAAGGGCAACTTGTCTCGTGGGTGATGCCTCGCTCACAAACTCACTCACTACTCTGGAACACCGTAGATAAGTTGGCGATCTGGCTCTTTTTAATGGATATTTCCATGGACGATGCTCTTCTGAAATTTCAACAATTGTTTCTCCCTTGGCAGTCCCCGCGAGATTAACCCGTCGAGTTGAGGCTTCACACCCCTTCGTGGTCACTTTGGAGACCAGCAGAACATCTCTTTCCAAAGACTCGTTCATCCAACGAACAGCGAGGCTCTGGAACACATTGCCAAGGGAGGTGTTCCCCGAGGCATATAACTTCCAGAAATTTAGGAAGAACACCAATTCCTACCTTATTTCCCTTGGTTCTCACAATGTTCTCTGAACATTACAGGATATCCCCTTTCTTAGAAACCAGAACATAAAAAAAATTAAGAACATTTCGGATTATAGAAGCTGCGGACTATCCATACATGACTGTATTTCCATTATGAAATGAAGCAGAGTACCTCAAGGTTCCATATTTGGGCCGGTGTTAGTTAACTACTTTCATACAAAAAATATACCAGCTCAACAATACACTCTGTATATTATATAAGTTGATGAATAAGATAAATATCCAAGGCATGGATGGTAGAATGATTCTAGTTTATTCTATTTGATACAGAAAAGAATTATTGCATTATATTTTTCTATGAAACCGGACAAATGTGGAATAAGTCATTTGGTCTGAGTTTGATCTAGGTATATGTACACCCCAATCGAGGCGAGCGTAGGAAGGTGGAAATAAACGCCACCTGGTGGCCAAAATGCAACTGGGATATCATTCAACAAAATATTTGTTTCATATAATGTATCTATGGGTTCTGTTTAACAAAATAATCTGTTTGAAATAACAGAATATTTCTTGATAATGATGTGTTGAATCAACAAATTATAATGTTGTCATAATCAATTCAATTTTGTCGTATAGAAGAAAACTTTCGATTAGTTGCACAATGGAATGATTGTTGAATCATCGAAATATGATGTTGTACTTATTCAGATCTTTGTCCAAATTAATTTAATTTTGTCAAATAGACAAGATGCATATGATTGATTGAACAATGAGATGATAGTTGGATCAACAAAATTTGTTTTATGTCAACTATAAATGTCGTTGAATGAATATTTCAATCAAATTATCTTGTCTTTTTGAATAGGTCGCTCATTTGGAATAAACGAATATTTTATTGATTTCGCAAAATTTCGTTTAATTCAACAACAAAAAAATTGCCAAAATTATTTTGTTTGTCATTTGGTCTGAGTTTGATCAGATCAGTTCGGTAAGCATACCAATTACCCACACGGTATACCTAATCGTGGCCCAGTCTACTTCGGATGACCATTTAGGTTACTAGCACTCAAAGTCAATCATCAAGTCAACTATGAAAATTGAAAACAAACGAAGTCGACAAGCGACAACTCGACATTTCTACATCCGCATCCAACTCGAGATGTAGTAGGCACTACAAAAAACTGGTATTCAGTAGAGATGACATTAAATCCTGAATAACGAGCACAATGAAACGCTTAGACGAATAAATCACTTAGCATGGCGCAATTTCTTCGGTGAAGTAGATAAAAGCAGTTAATAACTCAATCGGCAGATAAACCTAACGTCCGTTGACCTTTGAATTCAACCAAGAAAGCGTATAGTATAGAAAGGCCAGACTGATTTCTATTTCGGTCAATTCAGCTACGAAAAACAAAATTTCAGCTCAAAAGTATGATTTTTTAATCTTTCGGAGTGCACGAAAGGGAATCCATATTGATAATGTTCGAGGAACATCGTTCCTACCTCGGGAGGATTATTTTGAACTTTTGGAGTTTTTGGGAATACTTCCTTCAGCAAAAAATTCTAACGCTTTGCTATAGATGAATAAGTTCTTGTAGAGAGTTGTTCGACATATTATGGTATATGCCCCCATAGTTTTTCAACACAATTTCTTTAATGGAAAAAATTATCCGATGAACCGAAGAGCTTATCTGGCATACATATATGTCTCTTTTGATAACAACGCGAACCACATTCTTCTTCGAATCTGTTATTTGAAACCATCAGGCATTTTATTCTATCATTGTTCATTGAATTACATTTTGTTTCATTCAAGAACTTTACATCAGCATTGTTTCATTAATTTCGAAGTCAGCCTTTTTTCTAAATGCACGTTCTTCAGTTTTATTTGAATTGTAATATTTTATTGTAACCAGAATCAACAAATATTTTCGAATTAAGAAATCTGTCTCATAATTTTTGTTTTCGATTCTAAACAGTTTCATTCGATTTTTTCTTCAATTTTTTTTTATTCTCCAGATTCAAACATTCTCCTTCGAATTGAAACTCTTATCCTGAAGATCCTTTTTTTATTCATATAGTTTTTCGAAATTCTGATTCAGTTCTTTGGATCAATCGAGGGATCAACTTACATTTTGAAGTATACATTTTGTATTTGATGACCACATCAAATACTGGTCATCGAAATCATACTTGTTCCCTCCTATCCATCAGGATTTTTTTTACACAAATTCTTCTTTGAATTCTAAGTAAATTCTTGGAATTCAAAACATTTTTTAGAATATGTATTTTTCTTGGCTCTCAACATTCTTTTCAGATTTCCTTCTTCGATTTCAGAAATGTCATTCTTCGAATTCAAATATTCTTTCAGAATCCTGATTCTCTTCTTATTTGAATTCAGGCATTATTCTCAGAATTCGGAGTTCCCTCTGGAATCCATCTTTGTCTTCGAATTTAGGCATTCTTCTTGAAAACTCTATCATTTCTATTCGAATCATTCATTTTTCTATCTTTGCATTCAAACTTTCTTTTACGAAGTAGGACATTTTCCTTCAAATTCAGGCTTTCTCTTCAAATTCAGATCATTTCTGGAATATAGACTTATTTCTTTGTGATTAAATGGGCATGTACACCTTGGTTGAACTTTTAACTCAAACCATGTTTATAATGATCCTTTTATACATAAATGATGATCGACGACATAATTCGATCGAAAAATTATCTGGAATGTTTTATTTTTGGACATGAATAATAGTACCTTCTGAAAACGTACCCTCTTATGACGTAGAAACCTCATCTCGTCATAGTTAAAAGAAAATACGAAACTCCCGACGGATACTGAGGCAACTGATATATTAATTCTTTCAACTGTGATCTCGCGCTAATTCACTCCGTCAGAAATCATGTATCATTCATCTCTGTCTGGAATTGTCTTGTTTCAGTATTAGAGTTTTGACGTCACATCATCGCCTCGTTTTCAGGGGTCCGAAAAATCGGGGATTTCAATAATTTTATATAAAACGTAGGGAGCTCACAGCAAGAAACGGTTTGCGGTGGTGAGCTAGTTTTGGTGAGTTCTATCGAATTATGAAATATTTTTTTTTGTGGTATAAGCCCATTCCTTCTTTGAATCCATCTTCAGGCTAAATTGCAATGTCACGTTCGTTCCCGTTGAGTCGATACCCCCCTGTATAATGTGCGGGCGATAAATGAAGGAGAATAGCTGCTACTTTCAATGTTTTCCTGAACAAGCCTAACGGTACATAATAATGAATATTCACTTAATATAACATCGGATTGCGCCATGCCGCCATGTCAATGAAGCGAATCAATCTGTTACATTATTATCCAATATACCTACTTGATAGAACGTAATGGGCAATTATGCTTCATTTGTTCCAGCATAATAATTATGGGAGATGAATAGTACCTATATATGTTGATATATCACGATCACACGTCACACGAAGAGGTTATAGATCATTATATCCTTGATGCATGTTTATAGTTCACGTTTTTATGCTCTTGAAGTCTCGTGGTGACATGCTTTCATGTTTGCCCTATGTGTCCTTATTGAAATCTTCGTTGAAAAACTCTGATCTTCAACTCTGCAATACCCTGTATCTCGATATTAATGACCTAACTATGTTAACATCTTCAGAGGAGGATTGAGACTAACTTATCATTAATTTATTGCAGGTGTGACACTGGCAACAGATACGGACCTGTGCAAACGATCTTCCGGCTCAAAATGCGATCACAAATGCGGTGGCGAAAAAGATGCTGTTTGTGGTACCGACGGTCGTACTTACTTGAACAAGTGCATGCTACAAGTAGAAATTTGCAGGTACTAAATTGGTTTTATTGTTTTTTTTGTTCGGGTTTTTCGTTTTTTTTTTTGTTTTATTGAAGATACTACTTACTTATTATCATTCTATATGGTTTAAATATTTTCGATTTATGATGGAATACCCTGTATACAGGGTGATTTATTTATAGATAATTATTTGACTAATACATATTAGAATATTCTGAGGAGCCACCTCCTGAAGTTTGTCAACATCTCTTCAAATAAACTGAGTAATAAATAAAAGCGATTTTGCAAATTTCCTTTCATTTTTCGGATATTTCCGAAAATAATTGGAATCTTTCCAATTTCAGAGCAGTATTTTGTTGAACATGAAATGGTGCAACTTTGCACTAATTTATCCTACTCTGTGTATTTCAAGGTTACCGAGATCATCATGCTTAGCCACGATTTTGTAACACCCTGTATAGTAGGTGTTGCCCCCTATACGAGTAAGAGCAATAATAACATCAGGTTCGAATACGGCACCTCGAAACCTCGAAGAACCTCTCAATACCAATGTTCCTCTGATTATGGTCATTATTCTGGTGAAAGTTATGTAAAAAACCGAAAATGGGAATGAATCCCTATGTTTTGGAAACGAAGCGTTTTTGGGCATTTTGTGGGGAATCACCTCCTGAAATTTGTACTTTTGAATCACCCTGTATGATAAATGAATGCGTGATGAGTAGAAAACGGTCCGATATCTGTGGATTTTTTTCGTTCTGAACTAACTGAAATATTTCACTCAATCTGAATTTAATCAGTCAACATGCTAACATGCATTCTATTGAATTGAAGTGTTTCGAAAGAACTCATATTTTATGTTAACTGATTATAAATTATTTCCGTAAGTTCAGACAGAAAGAATATCCACTATCCACTATTATCATATATTTGTAGATTGATTGTAGATTGTAAATGGGTCGTATAGGCTGGGAGACCTCTCGATCACTGCGACCTAGAAGATCTATTGTGATTACCCCTATCTAGTTTTGGTCCTCTAACCCTAGACTTCTGATGAAGCCTACGATTTTCCTGACGGTTGACTCTTCCACTTCAGCAGGGGTGAGATAGACCTGTTCTAGGTGGTTCAGCCTTTGGCGGACTAATACTTCACATGAGCAAAGTATGTGTTCCGCTGTTTCGGTCGCATTGTTACGAAAGCGGCAAGTGTCAGTCTCCGCCAGACCCATCATTTTGAGGTGGTACCTCAGAAGGCCGTGTCCTGTGAGAAAGTCTGTGATAAGCTTTAGCTCTGGTCTGCTGAGGCTGAGTTTGGCTCGGTTCTGCGAATGGTTGATGAACCTTTTCGCTTGTCGTTGACCTGGAGTTGCTCTCCAGTAGGAGGACTTTTCAATTTCTCCTTATTTCCCGAGTTTTCCCTTTAGGTGACATTTGCTTATCCCAAAGGCTCAGGACCAAAAAGTGCAGATGCTGCACCTTTTTTTGCAAGGCGATCAGCTGCCTCATTTCCTTTGATTCCTTCATGCCCTGGAACCCACATAAGTGTGACTTTGTTGCCCTTTCCCAGTTGCATGAGTGTTTCAAAGCAGTCCCATTTAATCTTTGATATCATATATTTGGTTGTGGACTCATTCTTTTTATACATATTTTTTTATCCAGGCTTGGCATTGAACTATCCCACTTAGGTTCTTGCAACAATATCAGCGCTCATAGAGAGAACTGTCCGGTCGATTGCAAGCAAGCGCCGAAAGATGGCCCCATTTGCGGAAGCGACGGAAATGTCTACAAAAGCACTTGTCAGATGAAATTGCTCACTTGCGGGTAAGAACACAATGAATTACTTGATTTCAATATGCTTTAACGGACTGCAATAAACTAGGTTTCAGTCTGACCTGAATATGAGTAAGTAGGTCTCACCTTTTTTTATCTCTTGGAGCGCACAAAAAGGAATTCTTATAATGTTCGGAGAACATCTCGCGTGCCCAAAGAGGATTGGAAGAGTAGGTAAGTATTTGATTTTTTTTAATTCAGGAGATTCTTGGAAAGACCTCCCTTGGCAAATAATAACGAAGCTTTCCCGTATAGCTAAATTATTTTGCAAATACTGTTATTATATATAGCTGAAAATAATAGGCAAGAACACCAATAAGTAATTGTAATTATTATGCAGAAAGTTTGAGATTTTTAACCTTGAACGATCGTCAACATTTTACGACGCGCTTTGTTTCTAAATTTCTGATTAATGGAGTTAATCTATGTATATCTACGACTATTCGAAGTTATACAAGGTTGAACGTCTGAATGGTTTAAAATCATACGAAGAAAATAATTCCAGTTATTTGCTCATCTAAATTAAATTCACACATTTTTTGTTCTTGCATTTTATGGCGCCTTCACCACAAGTTTAAATTCATTACAGATTTTGGTGGCTGCGTCAACCATATCCTTGATTATAGAAGAATGTAGAAGATAATGCGGGTTCGCCAAATTTAATCGAATAGATATGCCACCAGTGGTATTTAAAACTTTTCCGCCAGATCTTTCGATTTTTTTTTTAGATAACTCTGACCCATTTGGAAAATACTTTATAATCATCTGAATTATTTCTCTAATAAAATACCTGCATATGTATAATGAAGAAATATATTATTTACCCCAATTTTATCAGTTGATCTGTGATATCTACCGAACAAATTCACTGAATTGACTCTGATTCATACCAAGGCATCGAGATGCTTCAATATTTAATGTAAATTCAACTTCTTCAATTTTCAACAATTTTTCTTGATCTCCGCGACCGTTAAAAATATATTTCTTGAACAAAAATAATTGAACCTTATTTGAAATTGATATCAAAATCTACTCGGGCTATCGTTAAAAAAACTGACACCCTGTGTGTAGAACATGCAGCCCCAAACTATAAAATGGCACAAAGTAAGCGATATCCCTTTATCTATTGGCTGACTATACTATATAGAAAAATCCGAATTTCGAAAAATTCTAAAATATTTACGACAACCATCTTACTCGAATAATGTATTATCCCCTTTTCTCAATGCGATACTTTTTCCTCCTTATCCGTATTTTGTTGTACTCATTAAATATGTCGAACAACATATTATCAAAACTCGTTCGTCTATAGAACGCTAAGCTTTGGAATTATTTGCCAATGGAAGTATTCCTAATAGTCCCAGAATTTGAAAAAAACAACACCTACCTCCTCTCCCTATACCCCCTGAACATTATAGGAATTTCCTTTCATTCGCTACAAAAGATTAAAACATATACAGGGTGTCCCATTGGGAAGCAGAAAAATTTCAACAGTGGGTAGAGGGCATCAAGGTGGTTCTGAATATACCATATTTGTAGTATACAGTGTGTCCCAAATTCGATCCTCACCATTGGGATCTCAGTAACTATGAGAGATAGAGAAACGGTTAAATTAGCAAAGTTGTAGCAAATTTAATGTTGAATCATAATCTATCGAGAAATCCGGGCTAGCTTCAGTCATTCTTGAGTTATTTGAGAAAAACTGAAATCTTGTATTTTTGTTTTTCTCGAATATCTCGGAACCTATTGATTTTATGAAAAAATGACTTCAACATTCTCATAGCACTTTTTAGTGCTCTTTTCAATGGTTTTGTCAGTTTTCCATCAAAATGTCAAATTTCTGAGATATCACCTACAACTTCAATTTTTCTTATGGACGCCATATTGGATTTTGACAGATTTGAAATCAGCATCAAATTTCCTTTCTAGTGATGTATCACACTCACAGTTTTGTTCTATTTGGGGTACTGATTTCCAATTTTTGTTTTTATGTCAAGTAGGCTATGAATTCTGTGTTCTATGTTCTTGCATAACTTATCGCATGGAATTGGATGTGTACTATTATAGCAGAAAAAAAATTTAATAACAGTTGAATAATACAAATACTGAAAAAAAAATCAATTGAACTGCTCGAAATGGCCCCCATTGTTCTCGATACATTTTAATATTCGCGAGTGAACATGATTCGCTGCTTTTCTCAGATGAACTCTGTTGATGTTCTGGAATGTGTCCATCACCCTATCTCGTAGATCATCAATATCTTGAATTTGATCTTCATAAATTTTATTTTTGGCGTAGCCCCACAGGTAAAAATCGAGAGGCGTACAGTCAGGCGACCTTGGAGGCCATCTCACAGGTCCATGGATAGTAATTAATTTAGCACCAAATTGATTCTCGAGATATTCCCTAACCAATCGCGTATTGTGCGGTGGGCACCATCTTGCTGAAACCACATTTACTCATATTCAGCAAGTAGTATCTCGTCTATAAAATTCGAAATTTCATTTCTCAATAGCTCTAAATAACGTGGACCATTCAAGTTATAATCGTAGATTATTGGACCTAGTAGTCTACTGCCTGAAAAAAAAATACACAATGAGAAACAGCTATTCATGGACCAAAATTCTAGTAAGGTACCAAATATCCCACACCAAACATTGAAACCAAATTTGTTCTGCCACTTTGATTCTCTGATGACATGCGGATTATTTTGTGCCCAGTAATGATGATTATGTTTATTGTAAATTCCATTATTATGAAATCTCGTTTCATCGGTCCAGCAGATATTCAATGGAAAGTTCTCGATTCTTTCACACTGGTTATGGAACCAGTGACAAAACTCGAGACGACGTTCATTATCACCAGGTCTTAACCCTTGTACTATCACTGGTTTGAAAGGGTGGTACTTATCATTCACTAAATGTCTGTGGATTGTTGTTTTCGGCACAAGAGTTCTCCGACTAAGCTCTCGAATTGAAATGGTAGGAGTTTGATTGATGATTCCTTCGATATTTGCAATATCTTGTTCATCCAAGCGCAAACCATACCTTGGCCTAGGTGCAATGAAACTTCCATGCTCTTGCAAATTTCTTTGTAATATTAGAAAAATAGAAGTATGCGGTTGTTGTCTTTCTGGATATAAATGGAAGTATTGTCTAGCTGTTTCTCTGTTATTTCGATTATTTCTGATATAACAATTGCACATATCAAATTTTTCGAGATTTGTGAACGGCATTGTTTTCCCCGAAATAATTGACTTGTATTTTTTCTTGACGTTTACAGAAATGTCACTTGGCTCACCTTTGCTCCAAGCCTACTAACACATTATCGTTAATGTTTATAGAGAGCTTAGCGCATAGCTTACTGGACATAAAAACAAACATTGGAAATCAGTACCCCAAATAGAATAAAACTGTAAGTGTGATACATCACTAGAAAGGAAATTTGATGCTGATTTCAAATCTGTGAAAATCCAATATGGCGTCCATAAGAAAAATTGAAGTTGTAGGTGATATCTCAGAAATTTGACATTTTGACGGAAAACTGACAAAACCATTGAAAAGAGCACTAAAAAGTGCTATGAAAATGTTGAAGTCATTTTTTCATAAAATCAATAGGTTCCGAGATATTCGAGAAAAACAAAAATACAAGATTTCAGTTTTTCTCAAATAACTCAAGAATGACTGAAGCTAGCCCGGATTTCTCGATAGATTATGATTCAACATTGAATTTGCTACAACTTTGCTAATTTAACCGTTTCTCTATCTCTCATAGTTACTGAGATCCCAATGGTGAGGATCGAATTTGGGACACACTGTATAGGGCTATTTATCAATTCAATTCAATTCTTTGTGACGACATAGTATATTCTTTCAGAATTTGGTCCACAATTCCTTTTTCTTCTACCCGATCAGTCACGAGAAAAAGCCAGGTCTGGATTAACGAAAATTGATCAAATTTCTGGACCTCAAAAAGAACACCCCTTATTTTCGAATTTTCAAAATCCGCTTACATATTTGGAGAGTGCATGAAACGCTGAATCGTATCGTGAAATAGCATGCGAATAAAATGTACACCATTCGATTCAGCTTTAAGTGCACTTTCCAATATGTGAGCGGATTTTGGAAATTATAGAAGATACAGGGATCCAAGAATATGACCAATTTTCGATAATCTGGAACTAGATTTTTCTCGTAACTGATAGGTGAGTCGCTTGGATAGAAGGAGAAGCGATTGTGCATCAAGTTCGAAAAGAATATACTGGGAGGTTCGTAAGTTATGTCCTCACAAAGAATTGAGCAATATAGATAAAACCCTATATCTCGGATATGAAACTTGTGAGAAGTTTTCCAATGGGACACCCTGTATTATATGAGAAACTCTAATAACAATGATATTTTTTCTTTAGCCAAGGAGTGGTGAGAACGAACAAAAAATACTGCCAAACGACTCGTCATTGTCGTGAATCCTGCTGGAGAAACGCAAAACCCGCCTGTGGGTCTGATGGAAAATTGTACACTAATGTTTGTCGAATGAAGTCCAAAAATTGTGGGTAAGTTCGATCATTCTTGAAAACTAATTTTCCGTCGGCTTCGCATCCAATTTGTGCTGACAGACTGTAAGTTTGATGGTCGAAAAATATAAAATGGGGCCTTAATTTTTTGTAGGACGATTAACCTAAAGCAAAATTCAATAATCCACAATTACAGAACACCTACTGGATAGGCTTAGTGTATCTACAAATCCCATTCAAATAATTGGAATATTCCGATTGTCTTTATTACCCCAAGAAATATTCCTGTTCATGATAGGGATACTGGAATACAAATATAAAAAATGAAATTATAATAAAAAGGTTAAAGAACTGATTCGGTAACAAATTGTATAAAATTTGTATTTGCTATCAAGTTTTTCAATTGTCTAGTCTCATAACTATGGACTGTATTGAATTCATTTAAAGTTAAATTCGATATTTTCAATTTATTCCTGACAAAATGATTGAAACAACATAGGTATCTTGAGTTCATACACCTACACCTAACTAACGATGTCAGGTTCAGAAAATATCTAGGGTTGAATAAATTTACTGTTGGTTTTACTGTTCATGAAATTTTCACTCAATTGATTTGAAATTTCATTAGTGATTTTAAGCGTGAAATATTTGTACTCCCCCAAATAAAAATTAAATACCGTTAATTTAAATAAATGAGGCAGAAGTAAATACATTTCAAGTATTTAATGGGAATGGGAATGATATTTCGGATTTCTCAGATGGTCTGAAGAGGTGGATTTGACACAAATGGGTTGAAATTAAATGGAAATGAATTCAATAATGATCCTTTGGATATCACCTAAAGCTTTGAGTTCTTATACAAAACAATATATTCAATGGGCTCAAAAGTCGTCCATTTTTGTTCCAAAATTGGCTCTTGAAGTTGACGTTTCCCTTACTGATAGAATGAAGTGATCAGTGAATATGTATGTTGCTAGGCAACACTTTTAGTGTCTAGGAGCTAAAGTTGAAGTTTAACTCCTAGGAACTAAAAGTGTGTCCAATGACAGCTGATATGATAGCTGCTTTGACACTAACATGCTCAAGTGACTCAAATTAGTGGAACTTCACTTATATTGTTTTAATTGGATATCAATTATTTCTATTGCAGAAAAAATTGCATTTTCCTCGCAAGAATTTGCGTGCTCGCAAACGCAAATATCGCTCGTCAAACAGAGTGTCACATTTGATCCTAATAAAACAATGTCCGCGATCAGACTCAGCCAATATTCGCTATTATCATTTGGGCCAGAAAAAGTAGATAATATTCGGGGATTATAAAATGCCACACTAGATTTTTCTTATACTTATTATTGTCAAATTGTATTCCGATTTCAAGAAAAGAAGAAAGAAGATCTCAAAAATTCTGGAGAAATGATAGGTATTTTTTGCTATTGTAGGAAACACGTATTTGAAGTACCGATGGCATATTGTGCTACCCAGGAAAGAACTTCTCACAGCCTGACGTGTCCAACAGGTTGCAAAAACGAATTGGAAAAACCAACTTGTGGCTCAGATGGTTTTATTTACAGGAACGAATGTGAGCTTAGGTTACTTAACTGTGGGTGAGTAAATATCATTGAAATGTTATAATTGTTTTACTATAGGATTTAAGTGGAAATGTAGATTGAGCGTTGAGCGATAAATCCTCATAATTAATACGATATTATGTTTTTCAAAAAGAATATTCATTTTGTGTTATAGGTATGTACAGGATTTATAAGATTGTGAACAAGAAAAAAACAGATGAAAAAAAAAGTGCATTTATACTTATGTTTTGGAGCTTCGTTTCCTAAACAAAAGATAACAATAACTCCTTGGCCGATTTTGTTCCTCAAATTCTCTAATGTAGGTTCATTCAAGATATCCATTGACATCACTCGATAGGCATAACAAGTATAATTTGGAGATTTCAAGAATATGTTGGTCTCCGACCAGTCGACCACACTGAATTTTGGAATCATGAAAGCTTATACAGAGTGATAATGGGAAGAGGCAAATGATATTTCTCAAGTCAACACCCTGTATCTCGAAAACTAAACTCCAAAACATACAACTTTTTATGATCTTTGTTCATTATTTTTCCGATAACTATATCGTCCATCAAATTCGCTAGATTAGAATGTGCTAAACCCTGTGTAAAAAAAGTAGCGTTTGAGTTCCCCTGCTCTCTAATCCAGAAACGTGAAAAAAATACAGCATGAGCAATTTGATAATCAAAAGTTGAAATTTCCGATGTGACTCAAGACCCAATAAACTAAATGAAATTACTTCATGAAAATTTCAGTTACAAGGATATACGAGGGTGTCCCAAAAATCAACGTCATATTCCTTCGACAGCTGAAAGGCCAGCTCACTTCTGATAAGAATATCGTGTCTCTCAGGCAGATGACCTGAATAATGTATCGAACTGATTAATTAAATTAGAAAAATCGTGAATAATCCTGCAATTCTGGAGATAAATATATTCCTTTAATTCTAAGATCGTCATTTCATTTTGTGTTCTATGTACATTATTTCTAGGAAATATTTTTTCAGTTGAATATTTGACAACACAGTTTTATGATTTTATTTTCTATACTCCTGTTCAGTGTTTCATTAGTTTTTTAAAACACTATTTATTACAAATCTCGTTCGACACATTGAATCTGCCATCTTTAATTCTCTAATTATGACGGAGGAATCATATTCTCCGACCCCGACAACCCTCAGATACCAATTTCAAATAGAATCGCATCATAATTATTAATAAACTCTTTTGCCGTATCGGATCTGACATCTTGAATTTCCAAAATTTGATGAATGAATCATAATCTCCGAACCCGAAAACCCCCAGATACCAATTTTGAACAGGAATATGACAAGAGTCATCCGCGATATTGGATCCGCCATTTTGAATCTTCAAATTTCGAGAGTAGAATCATAATCTTCGACCCCAAAATCTCCCATATCAGATCCCAATTTTGAATAGAATCGGATCATAATTAAAAAAGTCTTTCGATCCGTCATCTTGAATTCTCCAATTTTGATGAAAGAATCATAATCTCCGACCCCCAGAATCCTCAGATACCAATTTTGAATGATATCGGATCTTGATCTTGATCATCTTGAATTTTCAAATTTTGAGGAAATAATCATAATCTCCGACACCAAAAACCCTCAGATACCAATTTTGAATAGAATCAGGTTATATATAATTACAAAACTCGTCCAGCATATTGGATCCGCCATCTTCAATTTCGAAATTTTTCTCATGAAATGGGTCAAACCGTTTACGATTCTATTTTAAGTGCATAAAAACATATAAACATCAATTTATGTACCTATATATAGATTATATAGGTCACACTGTCCCAAGAATTCAGTTTTCTACTTTGCCTGGTCAGTAATGAGCTGGCTAATTAGATGACGTTAACTTTCTCAACACCCTGTGTGAAAAATGTATAGACTAATGGGCAAGTAATCTCGTCGTTTTTCTCCAAAACCCCTATCATTTTGCAGCAACAATCGCCGCGTCAGCAAAGTAGACTACGACAAATGCCGCAACCGCCTGACAAAGTGCATCAAACTGAAATGCTCCAACGACTTCGACCCGGTCTGTGGGACCGATGCCAGGACCTACACCAACCAGTGCCAGCTGAGCCTGGCCACGTGCCTCAAGGGGGTGCAGTTCGCCCACGTGGGCAACTGCACGAAGCTGAAGGAGCAACAAGCGTGTCCTACCGACTGCGCCAAAAATATAGGGGAAGAGCCTGTTTGTGGCTCAGATGGGAACGTTTATAAGTGAGTATCTGTGGGTATCATATTTACAAAAGCGGCCACTATATTTTCATAATGATGAGATAAAAGTCAGAATTATCATAATTCGGAGATGAAAGTCAGAGTTATTCTATGATTCGGAGATAAAAGTCGGACTAGGTTTGCTTTGAACCTACACCAACCAGTGCCAGCTGAGCCTGGCCACCTGCCTCAAGGGGGTGCAGTGTTTGCCCACGTGGGCAACTGCACGAAGCTGAAGAGGAGCAACAAGCGTGTACTACCGACTGCGCCAAGAATATAGGCGAAGACTGGTAATAAATAATTAACATTCAATAACTCCACTGTGTCGATACGGATCTGGATTATTTTTTGCAGAACTATTTACGCGTTTTTATGTTAATAATGTGGCTATGCGTTGTTTGAAATTGTTGTATTTCAAAGCTCATTTGGCCATTATCTCGGATACGTAGGATATATGGTGAAGTCAATTGTTATGCTGTTTCATTATTGGTCAGATAATCTTCCATTCCCAATCATAAAGCAAGGTTGTACTTACTTACGAAATCGTGATTTCAGTTTTTATTTGAGGTAAATTTCTAGCCGTTTGAAAATCACTATGACAATATTGTTGATTTTAGCACCTTAAAATCGACCAAAAAAAAAGAGTGGAAATGAAAGGTATATCTAATTGAGTGATGATTCTATTTAAAAAATTAAAAATATAGTCCACTAACCCATTGCGTTCTATTTTTCCTCAAGAAAAAAGCCAGATGTGGTTCTATTATTTGTCTTTTCTGGCAATGGAAAACGGTAGTACAGCTGTATGCAGAAAAAAAGCGTACAAGTATATTACAGAGAGAAATTAACGTCATTCTTTTTGTGGGCTATCAGGAATGATTGTTTACCAAAATGTTGACAGTAAAGTTGTCATAGGTTCTCAAAAACACAAAGCATTGGCTGAGCCAGTTTCACACAACTAGAACTAGGATGCTGTAAACCTGTCTTTTTAACACTCGTACGCTTTTTTATTGAATACGACTGTACCTACATTATCATTTATGGATTGAATCTGTGGTAGAAGTCCATATGAATAAGATTCAGAAACAAGACACACTCTAAGTCATCTCCACAAATGTATTAGTAACATCAGGAACATCTGGACATGTTTCGAACTATCAATAATAGTCCATCAGCAGCAGCATTATTGAAGAAATTTGTGGAAATGAAAAAGGCAACCGCAATATAACAATTCGTTAGTTATAAAAATTATTTTTTTTGTAAAAATGTGAAAGGGCAAAGTGTGTCCACAGCCCAAAGGGGGCTTTATGGAGGATACAGCCACCTGGTCATCCAGACGAATGTCTTGTTTCTGAAATTTATGAATTTGTTTTCAGATCATCATGTCACTTGAAGATGGAAACATGTGGCCAACTAGTGATACCAGTACCGCCGCACCACTGTAGGGCTACTGCTTCTTGCAATGAGAAGTGTTCCGACGACAGAAATTTCGTTTGTGGATCGGACAACAAAATCTACAGAAGCGAATGTGAAATGAAAAGAGATAGTTGTGGGTAAGAACTCAGGGACACCTTAATACTATACAAAATTTCGAAAGTGAAACGAAATGGGAAATGGTAGAATCGTTTCGCGCATCGTTTTACTTCGCGCACTGCTTCGATCGCACATGGTGTCGTGGTAACGTAGGAAACTGAAAAAGGTGTCACTTCGCAATCTGTTCTCAATGCGCGAACCTTGTCATTTTTTGATGTTTGTAGAAATAGTATATTATTGTGTATCTAGTGCGTGAAGTATACTTTTTTACGCGAGGAAGTTTGTGGAACGAGCCGCAGGCGAGTTTCACAATCCGCACGAGTGTAAAAAAGTCTTCACGGACGTGGTGCACACTATACTTTTTCTACGACCTTTTACTTAGAGATTGAATTAAAGGAAAATTTGACTAATTTTCTTTATTACAATAATAATTATTATGAACAGTTACCTATATTGCAATTTTGTAAATTGTCAAAATGTACATTTACTTTGTCTTTCTCTACAAAATTAGTGCTACCTAGACCAGCGACCGGTGTGTGAATTTGTATTGACTCTTATGGCACCGGCGCGTGAAATAAATCCCATAAGAAAAGCATGCGGCACTTCACACACCGATTCGTGAAATGAAGCTTTACACATTTTTATCGATGTGTGAAGTTAGTAATTCACATACGGGAGTAGAAAAAAGTAATTAATTGCTGATACCTGATTTTTTTTTCAGGAGGTGCAGTCATATTGAATAAGGTCACATACAGGGTGACCCAAAATTTCTGGGACACACGTGTACTGTTTGTCCGTGAGACGAGTTCAAAATTTACAATGAAAAACACATTTTTGTACACTGTTCAAAAAGGAGTGAATCAAAGTGGATGAAATTTGAGTAATGTACATTTTAGAGTATTACGACCTTTCATTCGGTAATCAAAGCAACCCAAATGAAATTGTAGAACGGTTGAAACCACCCTCACCACCTGAATTTGTTCTCAGAACATTCTTAGGGGTGGTAAATGGTTCTCAAATTTTTGACCCTTGTACCCTTGTGAAAATTTCGTATTCCGCAAAGTTCCTAAAAAAAATATTTTCTTCCAGGTTTCTTTGATTACTGAAAGAAGGGCTATTTTCTGAAATATACTCTTGTCAAATTTTATCCAATCTGTTTCATGACTCTTTCTGAACAGCACACAAAAATGTGTTTTTTTATGTAAACTTTGAACTCGTCTCACGGACAAACGGTACATATTTTTATATAAATAAGTTAGGTCCAATCAACTTATTTTGAATTGTATTACACGCGGTAGCCTTGTGTCCCAGCAATTTTGGGACACCCTGTATATGTTTCTCATTGTTTTTCATATGAATAAATAGCAGTACTCAGGTACTCCCTATCAGTCCCAATACTCCCAATATGTCCAACAAACGAATTCAATCAGTCTGGAATAAATAATGTATTTCATAACCTTATAGTTTTGTAGTGATGATTTAATGTGATATACGTTTTCAGGAAACACATGTATGTGGTCCCGATGAAACGATGCATCTCCGGATTCATTTTCAAGGGTTGCCAGAAAATCTGCCCCACCTACTATGATCCTGTATGTGGAACAGACAACATGACTTACAGTAATATATGCTTTTTGGAAATCGAGAACTGCCGCTCCAGGTCTCTGGTAACGATGAAGCATATGGGAACATGCGCGGAACCTATAAATGAGATTCCCAAAAATTATTTGTACTGAAATTGTTGGATTGGAGTGTTTTTCAAAAACCATCGTCAGTAAATGTGGTACAGAATGAGTGTATAAAAAAATACATGTGGAAAACCAATAATTCTGAAAGCCACATTTTACTTTATTAAAAAGTTATTTGAATTCTATAAAGAATGTGAATAGGTACTAAAAATATTGAATGATGAGAACCCGTTTTCCTATTGTGCTGATTCCAGATAATTCTGATTATTTATTTCCATTACTATATTTTTGTGCCAATTTTCCTTTATTTATAGTGTATTTTCGAATTATTTATCAAATTTTTGTCTAGATGTAATTACATTAGTTATTTATTCATTACTTTTCATAAGCTGTGTATTTTTTGAAATTGAAAATCTGCATAATTTTACAGATGAGCTGTGTCTATGAATATAAGTATTATATACTAAAATTAGGTAACAGTATGATTGTAACTTAATTTCAATAAATTATTTTTCAATAATGAATTCAATGTTTAATTCTCATCAGATGGAAATATCCTGGAAAATATCAAAATAACATCTCTATCAGTTATACCTATCTATAGTTTAATTCAAAAGGAGATGGAAATAATTTACAAATGGTTCAGCACATTTTTTCTATAATTTTCTTTGTTTCCTTGGTCTTGGAGGATTCCAAGAAACTCTAGTATTATCAGTGATAGACACAATTTCCAGTCCTGCAATTTGTAACCCCTTAATAGCAGCCTGAAACAAAGTTATACATAATATAGGTATCTCTTATCAACAAAAAATTATAATGGATATTCTATACATGCAATGTTTTTAGCAACTATGCAAAACAATTTTCAAAAATATCTGGCCTGGGATTTTCTAGTAGCAGACAATGTAAATACAGGAAACTGGGTAGAAATTGCAAATATTACCATTCTTCCAGGTCCCAGACCCCTCACTGTTAATCGTACTGTTTTGTAGCCATTCTCCACAGCTTTCTGAAAGAAAAAGAATTAAATATAAATATCTATATACAACATTTTAAAAGAGATCATACTGTCCCTATTGAAACTGCAGTTGCTTGAGCAGCAATATTAGTTCCTTTCCTCGCATTTTTAAAACCTTCAACTCCACAAGACCTTATAAATTTTGGAAAACCTAGAAAATTTCAATTACAGAAAAAAATAAAAATTGCATAGGTATCCTTCCTCACCTTTGGCATCAGTCAAATTTATTATTGTATTATTTTTAGATACTCTGATGTTGAAAATTGGTAAATTCTTGAATGGGACACCATTAAACAATTTATTAGGAGTGTTGAAATCAGGGAAAGTATCAACATTCCTAAATTTAAAAATGATACCTATTAGAAAATGAATTTTTCAAACGACTCAACAACTTACTTGTGTATCATGGAATCTACATCAATGGATTTTTCACCTATGGCCCCCTCATCTACAGCTGGTACTGATTTTAACATTTCTTTTCGATTAACAACTTCTCTATATTTGAATGTGCTTGTGTAGAAAGATCTAGGACTCGCCTGTAAAGTATCGGTAAAAGAAATCTGTTTGAATATACGGCAAAGTTGTTTCATAATCATTCTATTTGCACAGGAAGAAAGACAATTCTTATGGGCCCCAAATTTTCAAAAATCGAAAGGGTACAATGGTACAATCATATAATTTTTGAAGAATTTGTAGGTTAATATTTGACATTTGACAGTTATACTGACATTACTGACACATTGACAAATGACGTGTTCCGTTGTTCCTTCTGTTCTTCTTGATCTCTGTGCTTGACCCTCGAAAATTTTTAGGGTGCTTAGAACATTGATTTCGATAATAATTTGATGAAGAGACAAGAGACAATACTGAAAAGAAGAAGAAGAAGAAGAAGAAGCAAGTACCCTAACTTTTTTACTTGGATTGGATCTGGATTTAATTTTCATTATTAATTTCACAAGAATTTACTTTACAATGTTTAGAATTTGAATGAAAATCACCAAATATTAGTGTAATTGACTTACCGAATATTCAGAAATATGACTTCGATAATAAAACTTCAAGCCCTGTCTGGAGCAATGGACGAATCACCCCCTTGTTATCTTCTCCAAGTAGATGAAGTCAGAATACTCCTAGATTGCGGCTGGGATGAAAAATTCGATATGGAATTCATTAAGGAGATTAAAAGGTGTCCAAGCAACTCTGAACATGATTATTTTGTACACAATATGTCCAGCAATAACTATCATCAATCTTGATAGAAGAATATTAATCATAAAATTTTCAGGCATGTACATACCATTGATGCAGTATTGATTTCCTACCCTGATGTATCACACTTAGGAGCATTACCATATCTTGTGGGAAAGCTGGGACTGAACTGCCCTATATATGCAACAATACCAGTTTACAAAATGGGACAAATGTTCATGTATGATCTATATCAATCACAGTACAACATGAAGGAATTCTGTATATTTTCTCTAGATGATGTTGATGCTACTTTTGATAAAATAGTTCAACTCAAATACAACCAAAGTGTTCCCCTAAAAGGTATTAACAACATACTAGCTGAACTTTTGATAATGTTGACTATCCACAGGTAAAGGCTATGGTCTCACTGTCACCCCTCTACCAGCTGGACACATGATAGGTGGTACCATATGGAAAATAATGAAGGTAGGTGAGGAAGATATTATTTATGCTAATGATTTTAACCACAAAAAAGAGAGACATTTGAATGGTTGTGAACTTGAGAAACTCCAAAGACCCTCATTACTTATCACAGATGCTTTCAATGCAACTTATCAGCAAGCTAGAAGACGAGGACGTGATGAAAAACTAATGAGTGAGTTGACAAAACCCCAATGTTTTATTGAATGGGTACTCATTGGTCTATTTATTTTTGTAGCAAACATTCTTCAGACACTTAGAAACAATGGAAATGTTCTTATAGCAGTTGACACAGCTGGCAGAGTTCTAGAGTTGGCTCATATGTTGGACCAGTTGTGGAGGAACAAGGAATCAGGCCTGCTTGCATATTCCCTAGCCCTTTTGACAAATGTCAGCTATAATGTTGTTGAATTTGCCAAATCACAAATTGAATGGATGAGTGACAAGCTCATGAGGAGTTTTGAGGGGGCTAGAAATAACCCCTTTCAGTTCAAACATTTGCAGCTATGTCATACTTTGGGAGAATTGAGTAAGGTGCCTAGTCCCAAGGTTGTCCTAGCTAGCTCTGCAGATATGGAATGTGGGTATTCCAGAGAATTATTCCTACAGTGGTGCTCTAATTCCAATAATAGCATCATTTTGACCACTAGGTAAGGACAGTAAAAATCTTGCTCAGAAAATTCCTTCTCATAGGCTTAGAAATTATATTTTCCTCCGATTGGCAGCAAATATTAATTTTGCTGACACATATCGATCAGCAAAGTATTACTTTTCCTGCCTAGGCAGCAAAGTGGGTACTTTGCTGCCTAGGCAGCAAAGTGGTTACTTTGCTGATTGATATGAATCAGCAAAATTAAAAATCCATAAATCGTTTATAATTTCCTTCCTATTCCATCCGAGACTTCTCCGGCAACAAATTCAACTCTATATTTTTTGCCACCTCCCTTATTAATGGAGGTGTAAGTATACTTCCAGGTCGCTATCACTGTCCATTATATAATAATTTAAATATACCGATATTTTTTCCCACAACTGTCAGAAATTTCATGAATTGTCAAACCAACAACTGTGATTTCTATCAAATTTTATTTTAATTGAACACTATACAGGAAGAATAAAGAGATTGTGGGAATTGTATTAATTCGCAAATACAATATTCTCCCATATCATTATGAACAATCGGAGAAAAAATTATATGTTCAACTCGGCAGCAAAGTAGATTGACTGCCTTAGCTGGATTCCTAGCCTTGCTACGCTCGGCTATGAATTCAGCCACGGCAGTCAATCTACCACTTTGCTGCCTAGTTAAACAAATAACTATTGTCAGTATTTTTTTCTTCAAAGTTCTAATTGAACCTTGTTTTCTGTTCATGAATAACATTTAGGTTATTTTGTAGGACTTCTCCTGGAACACTGGCAAGAGATTTAGTGGACAATGGAGGAGGGAGAACAGTAGATTTGACAGTTGAGAGGAGGGTAAAATTGGAAGGTGCTGAATTGGAGGAATATGAAAAAAGGCAGAGAGAACTGAAGGATGATGATGATATCAAAGAGTGAGTATTGGAACAATTCCAGGAAATTTCCAAGGAAAAATTCTATCAAATGCAATATTCATTCTGATTTAAAACTATCATGTATAAGATTTTCAAAAGGAAGCACCAAAAGGCATAATAAAAAAAATGGCTCTGAAATGCTAGATTGTATGTCAGAAAAGCAGAATTTGATAATTTTAGTTGATTTCTCAGAGACAAGTCAGGATTCTGATATTATTTCTAATTTCACACACAGTATCTTGTATGCTCTAATTGATGATTCAGAAAATTTCCAGGCAAAATTCAATTCATTATCTTCCAAAACATTTTTCCCCAAGAATTTATTCATTTCTTTGCTTTTGATTTTTTCTCATCTATTCTCCAACATCCTTAATAGTTTTGATTTCAGAAATACCCTGTATTGGTAATGATGTTAATACAGGGTGTATCTAAATTACACTGAAAAAAATTAAGGGGTGATTCTGTGTTGAAAATCAAGGTGGGTATTTGGTGTAACATTCTTTGAAAAACTTTTTCCGGAAAAGGTGTCACTTTAACCTCTGAAAATAGAAAAAGAAGGGTTTTTCTTCTTTATTTTTCCTGTATATTTAGCAAAATACACTAAACTTGATTAACAATATTTGTCAATAACCTACACATTTTGAAATGTATTCAACCCTGCTAGTTTGGAATAGTCAACCCCTAGGATAATTTTCTTCAAAGAAAATATGGCAGAAAAGCCCAATTCATTTACTTCCTTTCTTATCTATAGAAATAGAAAATCTTATCTTCAGAAGGGTGTAACTTTTCTGGGGAGAGGTTTTACAAAAAATCTTGTACCCCCTTGGATTTTTTGGTGTCATATAGATACCCTGTATAATACAATTTATGGGTATTTACTATTATGTAATATCCATAATATTTGTTTCTTAGGGATGATGAATCTGATTCTGATGATGACATTGAGATGTCAGTGATTTCTAAAGGCAGACATGATATTGTGATTAAGCAGGAGGGAAAGATTTCTGGGGGATTCTTCAAAGTGACCAAAAAGATGTACCCAATGTATCCATTCCATGAAGATAAAATCAAATGTGATGAATATGGAGAGATTGTGAAGCCAGAAGATTATAAATTGGCAGAAGTTGTTGGTGAAGGGGAAGATAACAAGGAAAATTTGTTAATCAAGAAAGAAGAAGAGGAAATCAGTAAGCATAATAATTCATCATTTCAAATTGGATGGGAAATAAATCATCCTCTTCAAGTGGATATGATATTTGATAATAATTATGTTTCAATTTTACAAGTGTTTTTTTTAAATGATTTTAACATCCTAGTGGCTGCTGAAATATTACTTTGATTTGCTGTTTTTCACTAATATGGCATCTAAATATAACTCACATATATTTCCAATCTTACAACAATACTGGAAGCTGCATCATATGGGCAAAATTACACTCTTACTAGGAAATAGTAAAAATAATTGACATCGTTTCTTAAATGCTTGAATTTACCCTTGAATTTACCTCTGGCAGATATTATTTCCTTCACTAGGTTGTTCTAGGTTTAGTCGGTCTAACTTTGGAATGAAGTTTAAAATCCATCATTTTCACATGTCTCCAATAAAATGAACATTTGCAGATGTCAGGAGAAAAACAACTATTTTCCTGGCAATGAAAAAAACCATTGTATTTTATTTATTTATTTATTTCTTCAACAAAAGTATTGGAGTTTCGACATAAAAGTCCGAATTTCTATGATTTGAAAAAACTCAAAACTCGTGGCTGTACTAAAAATGAATGGCATCAATCTGCAACAATTGTTTTTCATCTAAAATCTCGGCAATGCCCACCAAGCGGGTGGTGCTGCAATGATTCCTCAGAGTTATCCCCACCATTCACGATGTCATTAATTTTTTTTTAGAGAAATCAACTCGTCTGTAACTAATGACCATTGACATGTTAACTGTGAAACAATTGATTACATGATAAAAATCAAAAATCGAACAGTCAACAGTCTTCCAGGAACTGAATTACAATTTCAAACTGATTAGTTAGACCAAGGATATTTTTGACAATTCCACTGAGCATATGTTTGCATCGAGTTGGGCTGTAGTGTGTACAATCTAAAAGAATGTGCTTGATTGTAAGTTTTACCCCATCACAAAATTCACAAATCCCCCAAGGATTCTGTGAAGACATCAGGTAACCATGGATGAGCTTGGAGTGACCTATTCTGAGTCTTCTTATATAGTCTCTTCTTGTCATTGATGGCATCTTCTGCACAGAAACTGTATGTTTGCCATGTTGGTATCATCATTTGTAGAGCTGCTGATTTAAATTCTTGGTGCAATTGAATTCGCTCTAATGCCAAGTAGACGGAACAAGTTCGTTCCGCTGCTTGGTCGGCACGTTCGTTGCCCATAATTCCTATATGGGAAGGGATTCATATGATATGTATTGCGATAGTGGTGGCAGGTGTCAAGGATATCTCGAACATAGCTCGGAAGTTATCCCTGTTTGGCGTTTAGGAATTTAGGATGGTCGTCGTGTACTTTTTCAATGATCCATGAATGAATCGTGTTGTCTGCGGTGTCTATCTATTGGGCATAAGGGACTTGAAGGCAATGAAGCAGCTGACGCTCTTGCTAGGCAAGGGTCTGCGGCGTTGTTTATGGGACCTGAACATGTGTGCGGTATCCCCAAAACCTCAATACCCGGCTGGCTGGCAAGGTGGACGCAAGAAAAGACATCAGACATACTGGAACAATGTTCCAGGATAAAGACACGGTGAACTGATGGTTGGAACACTGTCCAGAACAGTGACTAACGACATTCTGAGCCTAAACAGAAGTCAGATTAGACAAGTGACGGAACTAATAACCGGTCACTGCCCCTTGAGGAAGCATATGTATCAAATGGGCATCCATACAGACGAACCCATATGCAGACTATGCAATGAGGAGGAGGAAACTGCCACCCATGTAATATTGGAGTGCGAGATTGGAGATACAACCTTCTGGTAGCATTATACTCTCAAGAGGCTTTTCCAACGAATGATTTGCTGAAGAGGCTGCTAAACCTTATCAAGGTAGCGAACGTGTTCACCTGAATCAACAGCATGATCGGGAATACAATAGGCCCAAACGCTGCAGTGTTTTGGGCTTCGAACCCTGATTGATTATTCTGCTATTAATCAATCAATCAATATTGTTATTTGATAATTTTTCAGCCGAGATCCCGGAAATGCCGACCAAGTGCGTGGTGTTGCAGCGCACCGTGCAGGTGAACTGCCAGGTGCAGTACATCGACTTCGAGGGCCGGTCGGACGGCGAGTCGCTGATGAAGATCCTGTCGCAGCTGAAACCCAGACGGGTGATTGTGGTGCGGGGAGGCGAGGAGGCAACCAGAGCGATGGAGCGACACTGTGCGGAGGCGGTGCAGGCAAGGGTGTTCACACCCAGGCGTGGGGAGGTGGTGGACGCTACCAGCGAGACTCACATATACCAGGTGAGGCTCCTTCCTTTTCCATTGCAGTAAACAGAGTTTAGGATTTTCGCGCGAAAGAAGCGTTTTGATTGCCGACTACTTGGACCACACTTCGACCCAGTGGCGGATTCTAGGCGAGTCGAATTTCCCATTGCGAGGGGGCGCCAAACCAAGCTCAAGTTCAGCTGTATATGTGCCTCTGGCTATTTTGAGGATTTTTGACGCAGGTCATAACTTTCCCAGTCAGGTTCCATCATAAATGGCTAATATAGAATTATTACTTACCAATATAATCAGTATTGAAATGCGAATTGAAATGTAAGGGAGAGTATACTTGTACAAACTCTGATCTTGATGAGTTCAAAGCTTCTAAAAATCATTCATATCAGTGATGTTTGGGATACATTTCTCTACAATCAGGTTATATGATTTTATTCCAGTATCAAAAATGAGAAATTGTGTATTTCGTGAAGAACGGCTAAAAGAATAACTGGACTTCAGGTTACTGAGGAGAGTTTGATACCTGAAATGATAATATATGTGATTGTTAGGATGTCAGAGGAGGTATGTGTTCTTTTCGGTATATTATTAAATGAGGTCAGTGCCGGTTTTAGCACTACCAGCGCCCTGGGCAAGAATTCTACGGCGCCCCCTAATAACTAATATATTTCACTTTTCTAGCCTTTGTATTGGCAAACTCTTTCATTAGATCAACAAAGTCAATATTTTCAGCAATTTTATTTCCAATTGACAAAGTTTTCAAGTTTGTCAATCTAGATTGAGATATTGTCGATCGCAGATAGGTTTTTATCACATTAGGCGCAGGAAAACTGAAAACTAGCAACCATTACAGGTATATAAAGTCAATAATATTCGCAATGCTAATCATACATTTTGATGAAGTTCTTTTTAGTTGCGATCTTTTATAAAATTCAAAACATATGCAGGGGTAACCAAATTCTGATTAGGTGAGTTTATCACATTACATATACCTTGTCAAAGGTCGAGTTGTTTCAAAATTTGTTTTATATTGTACAAAAGTACCAAGATTTGTAGTACTCATTCAACTTCAAATATTTCATTAACTGAAATGAATGATGAAATCAAGATATGGTGTAATTACTGATGCGCTTTTGTTTCAGAAATTTGACTCGGCCTCTCGAGAACAGCGAGAGCATTGCGTTTCCGTCGATCTTCTAATAGATGGCGACATTGCACAATTGTGACATCTGTCAGTTTTGAAATTGTCGCAGATTTTTCGAATTCAGAGTTGAATAATCCCATTTGCTATTTTATTTCCACTCGTCACAGCAGCAATAGCACCATCACCATCTAGCAGGAAAATGTAGAATCAACGTCTCGCTCGTTGTGACGTAGAGAAATCATAGTAGGCGGTCGAGTGATTTTTCTGGAATTTTCAATACGTAATAATGGCCGAATACGCGCACCATATCTTACTTTCATCATTCTGTAATGAATGAAAAATTAAACCTGATTTTTTTCTGTAGAAGCTATTGGCACGTGGCGGGCAGTTTCACCAGCTTGACGCTCAACATATCGAATTATCCATGTGGCACTAAGATTAGGTCCAAGCTTAGGTTCAATTTCTAGTTCTTCAGCCAATTCCTCTGCAGTTAAAATAGCGATTTCAGAGTTAGTATTTCTATATTCTTACGAGAAAGTGCAGCATTCTTTCAACATTTCTGTGCATTTACTGAGATGTATATCTGTTGATTGTGAGATACGCTAATGACGTTGATTTGAAAAATTTGAGGAATTTATAGGGGTTTCTGCGGCGCCCCTTTTCATCCGGCGCCCTGGGCGGTCGCCCAACCGCGCCCTACCCTAACGCCGCTACTGAATGAGGTTTTTGTATACAAGCGATCGGTCAAAATCATTCATATTTGTGATTTTCACCGGTCACGTGACACTGGCTACCAGTCGGTGAGGCCGATTGGCAAACAGAATTTCTTTAAAAATCAAGTTTATGCGTGTACAAACTAAACGAATCGGGACTAGATGAATGACCGCTGAACCACCTACCAAAACTGATGTCAGACCATCATTACGTTAGAGCCATCAGGCCTTTGTTTCAAAGTCGAGAGAAATGGGTATACCACACAATTTGATATTTATATTTTGGTATCATTGAAATTTTCCTGTCTCAGCAGATATTCTTCATCGAGAACTTCTTGTAGAAATGTGTGAATATCCAGACTGTTTTTCAAGTAATGCTATTAACCACCGGACATTATACCACAGTTTAATATTCTCTAACCCCTCGGCTGAAGCCTCTGGATTTAATCTCATTCTGTAATTTTCGTAAATTTTCTAATGTCAAAGTGGAATTTTCTATAGGTTCGTTTAACGGATGCCCTGGTATCGCAATTGGTGTTCCAAAAGGCCAAAGATGCTGAGGTGGCATGGCTCAGTGCTCAGATAGGGGTCAGGGAGAGTCAAGCGGACGCTAGAAGAATGAATCTTGATAATGAACCAATGGAAGGTAAGTCTTGAAAATCATCCATTATTTTTGTTGAGTCTAAATGGTCCAGTATTTTTCAAAAGGAGGAGAGGGATGGCACACCTACTCTCTTGAGTAGATTTTTATGAATTTTCGTTCATTTGCTTTTAACGATGGTGAACTTACTCATAGGTCAATTTCTTTTGGCGTTTCAGGCTTCTCATGGTATCACCCCTGAAACGAAAATATTATCACCGGTGGTGAAATATTTACCATTTCCTAGCTGGTCATATACTCAGGAAGAGTAACGGTTTGAAAAAATATGAACGTCTCTGTTTCGTCTGTTTGTTTGTCATTCAGAAATATTGGAAGTTGATGAAAGTCTTTTGAATACATTTGACATGATAAAAAGTATTTGCAAATCTGTGTTCGTCATTTGTATAGGTAAACTATGGAAATCATTCATTCTCAAAGTGGCCCCACAGCATTCATAAATGAAAAAAAGACTCCAATTCGGTCGACCACACTTTAAAGTTTTTCTTTTATTTATGGATTTGTATACGTCTTTGAAATGGTCATACTTGTATTTCATTGGGTATCTATTGGAAGTTTTCCAAAGATTCGAAAGTCTTTGGAAATGTTCATAAATCATTCAAACGACTTGTGAATCATTGAAAGAATGGAAAACCAAATTTTTATTTGTTTGAATCCCTGTGTTACATTTGTCAAGTTTGACTAGTGCTCAACTGATGTTGAAATAAATATACTATAACTAGTCGTAAAATGTTCATAATTTTATAACCGGTATAATGAATAGAAAAATGTTGACGTTTCTTTTTTGTGTTTTTTTTTCACAGTGGAAGAGGAGGACCTCAAGATCCTCACCTTGGAGCCATTACATGAAGAGGACAGTCATGACCCAGTGTTTATAAACGAGCTGAAGTTGTCGGAGTTCAAGCAGATTCTGGCGAGGAACAATATAAGTTCTGAGTTTTCAGGGGGAGTTCTGTGGTGCTCCAGCGGGTCTATAGCTGTGAGGAGGGTCAGTGCTTTTATTTCTCACACCAACCAAACTATTGATTTTTCTACAGCTATATTGTCATTATTTCACAAAATCTCGCCTCTCATAAAATGTCAAATTTCAAGCAATCATTCGAGTAGGAAATCACTATCATTCCGTGCTCGTTAAACGATATACTGTTGTGTATTTATTGTTGGTAATTATTTCTTTTCATTTCTCAGGTGGAGTCCGACAAAATCATGCTGGAGGGTTGTATATCAGAAGATTATTATAGGGTTAAGGAACTTTTATATGAACAGTATGCTATTTTGTAGTTTATTTTTAAGTGTCCATTGTCTAACATCCACAAATTCCGTAATAAATTATGATTTTTGTAAGATTAATATCACTTGTGAATGTATTCTGTAGATATTTCAGCTATATTGAAATCATTTCATGATGATTTGGAGAAAAATGGAAGTCAATTACCACATACAAATATAGTTTTATTTGTTTTACTAAGCAGCTATTTAGATTTACTGCCGCGGCTGATATGAGGTATGAAGCTGAGGTAACCATTTTCCCCGTTGATGATATGGGAATCAACTAGACAGGTCCTTCTGGCCTTTGTCAAAAATAATTATAGTAGCTGAGTGTGTATCAGAGGTGGTATATAGGCCCATAAGGGAAATCACGGTAAAAAAACGCGCCGTGTCGTACTTTACCTTGGTGTGGAAACAAATTCAGCATTTCAAATCGAAATAAATTGATCGTAAATTATTAACATGGATTAATTAATGAATTAATCGATTAATTGAACAAAAGGTATATTATTATGCCACTGGCTTGTGATTATTATTTATAATTTTATTTCTACTTCTTTTTAGTTTGGCTATCTATACAAACGTGTCTCATCAGTTTTCATGCAAACAACTATTTATTAAAACATTATTTATTACAATAGCAGACGTTGTTTTGCTATATGTACATTTTTTTCTAGAAAATATTTTTTTAGTTGAACATTTTATTTATTACACACTCTACTATTTTGTTTTCTACTTCTTTATAATTCGACAATCTATCTGGTTTTTAAACTATCTGACTATAAATACAAATCTGGTTCTCCGTATTGGATCCGTCATCTTGAATGCCAAAATTCAGAATTTGAAAACTCGCCCGCCATATTGGATCCGACATCTTGAATTTCTTTCTTCCGTCAAAAGAATCGTAATCTCCGACCCCAAAAACCCCATAGATACAAATTTTGAATGGAATCTGATTATAATTCGAAAACTTCCACCATATTGGATCCGCCATCTTGAATTTCCAAATTTTGACGAAAGAATCATAATCTCCGACCTCGAAAACCCCAAGATAGGTACCAATTTTGAATAGAATCGGTTCATAATATTAAAAAACTCGTCCTCCATATTGGATCCGCCATTCTAAATTTCCTAATTTTGACGAATAAATCATAATCTCCGACCCCGAAAATCTCCAGCGAAAGGCAGGTAAGTCCTCAAGGTGAACACACTGTAATCTAGTAATAATCAGTGGCGGCGTGTCGGACATGCTGGGGTCATAACATATCCCCTCCACTTTCCCAATTATTTGCTTGATAGGTGCTTATCTTTATCTACCTGATAATTGAATAATGAAATAGATAAATGGAAATTTGACTAACAAAGATTATAATCGCACTATTATTTCTCTAGTCCTCTACTTGGACATACCCATTCCTAGCTACCGCTGTTAAAAATAAATTACTAAATAGTTCGCTTCTACTGCCCTCTTTGAGTTTGTCATATAAATCTAAATTTGGCAGAATCCATTTTACGCTACAGAATTCTGACAGAGACAGAGGATCGTGATCGCGACGCGAGAAAAAGCGTTCCTTCCCCCTCTCAACAATCCGATTCATTCATCTGTTGGCTTCTCAGTAGGCTGTATCGTTATTCGTTTTTATTTCTCTAAAATTTTCAGTGATTTGTGTTCGTGATATTTTTTCTCGGTGATAAACGCGAAAAACTTGAGTGTTGTGTGCAGGTAGAAGCCCCAATCAAGGCTCCAAGTCGATGCAATGTAAGTTACACAAAGGTTAAGAGAGGTTAAGTTCAGCTGTGTTTATTTTCTAACCAAACAAACTGCGGATCGCTAGTTTTGAGCCCGTATTTCTCCTGCACTTTTATTTGGAATCGCTGAATGAAACCTACGTAAAGGATTGTTTGAAATTGGTTATTGAGTAATCGTATTTACCTATATTTACATTATTTCAATTTATGCTTGCTATGCTATTTTAGTGCAATCGAATACAATTATCTAATGTAGCTCTAGGTGCTTCAATTTTGAATTGGTTCCAATATTTCTCTTTGATTCCCAGAACATGTAATTAAATCAAGTGATTTATTTTATGTTACCTAGGTATATATGTTCGGGATATATTTTGTTTTGGCTTTGCAAGTATCAATTATTATGACTCAAATCACTTTGAAGTTTGAGTAGGTAGGTATCTGTATGTGCCAAGTAAATTCCCGATAAATTTCATTTTTCAATCAAAATATTTTGGCAGGAAATAAACGAAAAAGTATCACTTATGACTTGTCAGGTAGGAATGTTACATTCAATTTTTGTCAATGAAGATGCGATTAACGTGCACGCGGTAGCTAGCAGGTGGAATAAGTTCCTAGTACGGTGTGGTACGGTCAAGAGAGAAAGATACGATAGGATGGGAAAAATAATTTTCAATGAAATCATTTTTTGCAATGATTTTTAACGCCTCCTACCCTAGAAATTGATAATCACGAGAATAATTATATCTCAAAGGTACAATTACACTGTAGCTGGTGAGTAACAAGTTCTTAACCTATCAGAAAACCACTGAGTAGGTAGGTACCCAGCAAACACGGTTACATCCTCGGTTACATCACAAGAGATATCGCTGCGATGTACAATTGTGACCTGCGATATCGTATTCTATGTCATATAGTCGTCGTTGCGATGTCAGAGGGATGTTATTTTGTCCTACTCAAGTTTCATCCATGTTTTTAATGAGGTCAAGTTCTAGTTTTATGACAGGTTATGAACTAGAGTAACGATGCTAGAGTATACCTATGTAGCGAGGTATGTTATCGAGCGTAATACCTATAATAATAAAATTTACCTATCTGATATATAGACTGTGGTATATTATACGTGATTATACCTACCAAAATGTGGTTACTCAAAGTACGACATGAAGACTAAACAAGACGATAACTATATCTGCCACTAAGCTTCTGTTGGTTTAACATCTACATCTCGATCTACTTTATATCAATAAATACCTATTACCTACAGGTCGAGCTACAGGTATAAAGGTATAATGTTGGGAAATATGAAAATTTCAGGAGTTATATACATGTCTATACTTGAAATTTGTTAAGGGTTAGTGATAGGTGTCGAGGGCTGTGTTATAAGATAAGTATCCGTCTAATATCATTGGGAATTGTTATTGAAAACTGGAAATTAAGTATGAAAAATTATTGTCATCATGTTATAAGTTAGATATTAGGTTCAATATTAGGTATATTATTATATTCAGTAATACTTCTATCTACCCTCGTATCTACCTATCAGAAACAACTTGGATCATATTCATAGGCTCTGTCATAGGTACAGAAATCATAAAACCATAAATATTGTGCTATGTACAAAAGGGTCTGAAGGAACTACACCACTTGTCTGACGCCAAATTAATAAAAATGAAGATATGGGTCATTTAGGGTGTAATAATTTCAGGGTAAAATGAGCCGGAACTTTGGAAATTATGATAATGCAGGTCCATTTGAGGGCTGTTGATTGAACTTGATTTTTGTGGCATTCGCCTATTCCCAACTATATCTAGATTAATTCAGAGTACCTTGATGGATTGAGGACGTCAAAAAACATCAAAAAAATCATCAAACCCATTTTAGGTAAAATCTACCATACTTACTTACTATAAAAAACAGTTTCTTGTTTGAAAATGGGACTTGATGTTGATGGAAAATTGGCTATTATTCTTTCCTATATTAGGTCAACTTACTATACAAATAAATATGTTTCAATCTCTGTTAGTATAGTTAGTGCGATGTTTCATTTTTCGTCTCTCGTAGAATCTGAGATAGGGGGATTCATATTTACTCGGGCATCTCTCATTTCACAACATCCGCTAAAAATTGTAATAAAACTCTGTAAGAATGAGGAGGTGACAATCACAAAGTCATCCTTATCAGTTGAATGCTTTATTACATGAAATATATGAAAACATGTTTTTTAGAAATCTCCGAGGATAATGGAAAACTCTGGAGGAAACCAAAAGATGTATCAAACTTCCTATCACTTTATATATAATATAAGGTGTAGTTTCTTTGCCTAGACAGTACAAGTTTTTTGCTATGCAACGTTCCAAGTAATTTGAATGAAATTGGTGATCAAAATTGACACTGACATTGGGTGAATACAGAATGATGGGGTTATCAAAACAAAATTTACACAATAGTGTATCATTTCTGGATGTGTAATGAACGATATTTTTTGTTATACTTTGTTGAAGATGAAAATATTGTATTAAAATATTACATATAGAAGATACAAAAGAAACTTGGAACATTTTTATTTTCACAGTTGTAAGAATGGAAAAACTTGGAACAGTTGGAACTACTAGATCTGGATCTTATATACTGGTAATAAATTCGCGGTCGCTTGTGCCACACCAAGATATCGTAAATTTCGGATTTTTCATTCCGAGTTCATTTTGTCGGTATAAATTTGATTGTCAGAGAATAAACAATGCTGACAATACAGTGTTTGGCATGGCTGATTCGTTTTCATGCAGGGTTGCTATGATTTAAATCATATGATTTTTTTCAATTTTAATCGTGATTTATAAATCAAATTATAAATTGCTGTGAAAACAAGTTTAACATTCATTATGTAAGTGCGAGTGTGAACAAAAACGTTTTCATGTCAACACAATTTTTTTTATGTCGCCGAGAAGATTTTTTATCTGTGAATCTAGACAACAAATAGTTTTGGGAGAATAGGGAAAACTAATGTGAATAAGGGATAAAATAGTTATTTTTGTATCTAGAGCGCGAAATGCTACTTTGGTGATCGAGAACTGATTTTTTTAACGAGGCGTAGCCGAGTTGAAAAAATAGTCGAGATGACCAAAGTATTTCGCGCTCGAGTTGCAAACAACATTTTTTCTACAAACCTCAAAAAATATTGTTCTAAAGTGGAGATATGTTCAGCTTGATATAAAAAATAGTGTTGAACTGGCTTTAATGGCCTCCCCCTATCCTCCCTAGTTACGCACGAAGTTCCACGAACATAATAGGAATTTCCTTTCGTGCGCTCCAAGAGATAAAACGAAGTTATTCATTGAACATTCAGTAATAAATGATCTCGTGGATGTTTGCTCGATTGTGGACCATTAAGTTGAAATATAAATATCTCATATATTTTACATAACAGTGCGCGAAGTAGGTACTTCGCGCATTGTTTTACTTCGCGCATTGTTTTGTGCAAGGTATCATTGTAACGTAGGAAACTTCAAAAAAGTGTCACTTCGCAATTTGTTATCAATGCGCGAACCTTGTCATTTTTTGACGTTTGTAGAAAAAATTCATTATTCTCATATTTAAAGAAAAAATAAATCTGTATAAAATCAAAAAATTCATGAATCAATTTTTTGCAACTCTGTTTTCATGGTTATTCTCTATAGGTATTACCAATATAAGTATGAAAATTAGGTGATTTCAAAGAAGTATAATAAAAAATTGGTTTCATAACATTTGTTGAAAAAATTATATGTCGTCTGATGTAGATCTTGAAATAGATGAATGTCAGAGTCCTTATCGATAACATGATTAGATCTTCATGTGTCATTGTGAGGTACTCCATAGCGTCTCATAGTTATAGAACCTCAGATTCAACTTGAAAATTAAATTAATTTATAATAAGTACTTATCTCGAGACCGACTCAATACCTCCCCACTTATCATGGTCAAAAATTGATTATAAAAAATATTGATATATTCTAGATTGAAATGAAATATTCCTATTATGTAGATTTTTCTGAGGATGTCTTCATATAAGAAAATCTCTCTGAATTGTTGTAATAGAAATACAATTCTGACTCTAAATTCTAAGATGGGGTATACCTTATATATATTACCTTGAGAATGCGACGTTAATATACATCATAATCACTTCCAGATATACCCAGGCATTTAAATCAAGAACCTTTTCATGTTTTTTTGTTTTTCGTAAAAATCAATACTGGACCATGAACAGGTGGGGGAAGATCTTGGGGGAGGATAATAGATAATAGGTATTACCACAGGTATTACCTACCTTCCTATATACCTACCTACTGATTTAAAAGTATAGGTACAAGCTATCTACCCAAACTATTTGTTGTAAATGATAATAAAAAAAAAAAAAAAAAAGTCTACAATCACAATATTTCTGATTTTAGAATCAGTTTCACGGTAGGTAGTTAATAATAAAACAGGCATAGGCATATAATATTCTTGTAGCCTAACAAGCACAATTTTCTTAACTAAAATACTTATATAGGCAAACCTTGAAAGTCCCTGGTGCAGTGCATCTGCACGTCAGATTTCAGGACAAATATCGGTGTTGCCAGATCAAACCGACCCGTGATTCTTGAGAATCCAGTTCTTTTTCGTACAGGTTGTCTCCAAATTCTTATTTTTGTGGTTCATTATATAGTAGGGGCCAATGCATCATATCAATCTATTTTATTTTTTAGAGATTCATATCTTGCTAATCGAGGTACTAATTTTCGATTTTTTTTGTTTCTTTCATAACAAAATTTGTAAGTCAGCTCCGGGACTTTTGGTTTCGACTCTGGTGCTGAAGGTATATACTTATAATCTTCACTCTTCCGGTTTGTTTAATCGTTTGTCGGAATGTTCACACTATTTCTACTGTTTTAGTGGAGTATTAATTGAGGTATTGGATTTTATACCTAACCTACTCCAAACTTAGATGATGTTCCTTGAGATGTTCATTCAAAATATTTAGAAAAAAAAAAACATCATGTCATGTGAATTGATCAACACAGGTACCAACATCAGTTTTTTTCTATCTCGTACGGTATTAGGACTTTTTCTTCAAAAGTATCTGGCCCCCCCTTTTCAGGGGTAAGGTGAACCAAATACTAAATTGTATCACGGCACTGTATATTTTTTATGGGTCTCTGTAACATGATTTTTCTCCTCTACCTAAACCAAAAAACCATTACCCCACTCGCATTTACTTTGTATAAAATTTACCCCATTTTTTGAGAAAACAAAGCATCGTCTCTTAGCGGAAAGTATCAGTAAAATTCCTACATTGATATGTCATCCATACCAGCCAGGCAAATCAGAAACGAACGAGGGAGAAATTTTGACAACATAAATATGGACTTGGCAACAATTCTCGAATGGAGATCCAATTACTTGGTAGATTTCAATGCAAACAAAACACAGACATGCCTTTTCTCTAGAAAAGCCGATCTCACTGTGCCCAACATAGGCTTGTCAGGAGTAACCATACCTTTGAAGCAGGGTTGGAATAAGTCATGAGTTTTATAAAAAAGTCAAAAAAGTCTGACTTTTTGAATTAATTCGGACTTTTTTGAATTAATTCATTTGAGAACAAATCAAATTCTATTTACTTGAACAAAATACAAGAACATCGAAAAAACTAAGTCTTTATTTCCATTAAAAATCTCATGACAATAAAATACTTAAAATATGCAAATTATATTATTCATTTACAATCTTCATTATAGAGGCGCTTTACAGTAATTTTCAATAAAATGCAGCAATATCCCTTGGAAAGCAATTTTTCGATGCATTGCAAGAAAAGAGTCCGGACATATTTATTTATATTGTGGTAATTTGTATTACTGGTGCAATTCTAGTGGTGACATGTTAGATTTTCGGAATTTCACGCATCATTAGATACACATTGAATCTTACTTTTCTTGCCTTTCTCATGGTTTCTTCTACCCAACTCTTGACCCAACTCAAAACTCGGTGAGAAGTAATAATAATAATACACAGAATATATGACAAAAAGACATTGCAAGCCGGTAATTCCGATCCAGTGTTGAAAAGCCTACATATTATTTTTGCCGGAAATATGAATTGGAGCACTCAATTGCATGCAATGAAATATTGTAAACTGTAAAGCAGCTCTCAGAAAATTTGGTTTTCCGCGTGTGGTGCATCACGGTTGTCAGAATTGATTCCATCGGATATTTCATTTTAAACTAGTTTAAATTGAAGGTAATAATGCGATTTGTTCCCATTTGATAAATTTTGAATTAATTCACGACTTATTTGAAAAAAGTCATTTGAATTAATTCACGAATTAAATCACTGACTTAATTCATATGAATTAATTCGTGCCAACCCTGCTTTGAAGACATCCATTTCGATGCTTGGTATTACTATCAGCAACTATCAGCAATAACCTTTCTCGGGAAAATCACGTGAAATCAATTGCTAAAAGTGCATCCCAAAAACTTGGTTTTCTGTTTCGGGCCAAGAGGTATTTCACTTCCAGTCAGCTGCTCATGATCTATAAGGCACAGATCCGACCCGTCCTGGAATACTGTTCCCATTTTATTTGGAGTGCTCCACCCAAACATGCACTGAAACTGTTGGATTCTGTCCAAAAAAGGGCAATTCGTCTCGTGGGTGATGCCTCGCTCACAAACTCACTCACTTCTCTGGAACACCGTAGAAAAGTTGGCGATCTAGCTCTATTTTATAGATATTTTCATGGACGATGCTCATCTGAAATATCAACGATTGTTCCTCCCTTGGCAGTCCCCTCGAGATTAACCCGTCGAGTTGAGGCTTCGCACCCCTTCGTGGTCACTTTGGAAACCTGCAGAACATCTCTCTCCAAAGACTCGTTCATCCAACGAACAGCGAGGCTCTGGAACTCATTGTCAGGTGTTCTTCAAAGCATCTATCCTCCAGAAATTCAAGAAGAATTTGCAAAAACCTACAAAAGTTATACCCCAGTGACTTATCTCCCAGTTTTCCTCTCGAGGTAATTTCGCTTTCACCTCTGAAAGAAGAAATATTGAAGTTGAGAGATATAAGAGAGTGCAGGGTTCCTGATAATTATGAATTCTACGCTATCTACCAACTTTTCTACATCTCTATTACTGTTTCTGACCTTACCTGTAACTGTGGCCTCTGCTGAGAGGTCATTTTCCAAATCAAAAATCATTAAAAATTATTTGCGGAATAAAATGGCACAAGAGAGACTAAGTGGACTTGCAATAGAAGCAGAAGAAGCAGCTGCAATGGAGAAATCGGTTTTTATTAACGAATTTGCAGATAAGAAGGCAAGAAGAAGAGACTACAACTGATTTCTATTGTATACATATTTTTTATACCATTTATTTTTTGATCATATTTTATGTACCTCCTTTGTTCCTTTGTTGTTTTTTTCATATATTTTGTATTATTTCAAAGAATTATACGTTTGTTTTGAGATTTCAATGTAATTTCTTCAAGCTTTCTGAGAAGTTGTTATTTATTCACAGTGATTGTAGAGTCGTAAGTGATTATAGCATTGGAGTAAAACACATGTCTTCACAACAAAATTAGAAAAGAGATTCACCTGTTTAAACAAGGGGCCCTTGCACAATTCTCGCGGGGGGGGGACATGAATCCTAGACACGCCACTGACACAAATTCCTACCTCATTTCCCTTGGTTCTTACGATGTTCTCTGAACTTTACAGGATATCCCTTTTCATGGGTACCAGAACATAAAAAAAGTAGGTATCTACTATCACTTTTATTTTTCGGATAACTAACGTTTTCCGAATAAATCTGGCAACCGTGCCGAGTGTTCAACACCCGCTACAACGGACAAGGGCTGTCGAGTGAAATGATTGTCGCAGTGGGCTGGCCACCTGTTGTCTTCGCTCTTCAGGTCTCTCTGACTGAGACTGAGAGAACCAGCACCAACTTTGATTTACCAGATTAGGTTACAATTTTTTTCCAAAGCGGGGTCTTGTAGTCTTGTATAAGGTATATATGGATGTGTGGCCTCTAGTTCACATACGGATAACGTTACTTGTGCATTGGAGATTGATGTGGCAAATCTTGCAGTAGATAATGTATCCCTATCAAAGCAATACAATTGATGAACAATGCACTTTCAGTTGTAAAATTAGTTTTTGGATGTACCTATGACAAATTGATATTCATCAGACATTCTGAATTGAGAAAACCTAACCACGAATCTGCGATTGAAAAGTATTGAAAAGGAATAAGTATTCTCAGGTCTCAGGTGAATTATGAACCTGAAAAAATGGTTATATACAGTGCTCAACACACTAAATGGACCACTCATAATTTGACTCTTTTTCGAAGACCTGTATTTTTGAAAAAATTTACCGATCTTCATGCGGTTTTCGATATCAGATGTGATATTTCATCGGCTTCGAATAGAGCTAGAACACTCTGAAAAAGTCCTTAGAACAAAACTCACACGGTGTAAAGCGGCGTTCACAACCAAACTTTTTACGTTTTGCTTTTTACGTTTCGTATTCTGATTGGTGAAGCAGAATCTGAAATTAAACGTGAACTAAACCAACGCAAATATCATTCACAACAACAAAAAATCAACGTGACTTCTTATGGCTCAGTTGCCTTGGTTTTGTTACTTGCTTTTCATCCTGAAATGAAGTAAATAATCAATCATAACAATAATATTGATCAGATAATTAATAATATTGAATTGATAGAACTGGCGGTGACGAAAATTGATCCTCTTATTCAATACTTGAAGAGAAAAATCAATCTTCAACAAGAAAATAATGAATTGAACAATATACCTATCTACTATTCTGTGGATTCACGAAAAAATCATGAAAACATTATCATAACTTCCATATTATCACAGGATGTTCCATATTATTCGTCTATTTTTACTATTTTCACAGACGATGGCTTCTTGCAACGCAAAAAGCTGAATATTTTCAGCTTTCTGCGTCATTTCAATTTCAGATTTTGCTTCACCAATCAGAATACGAAACGTAAAAAGCAAAACGTAAAAAGTTTGGTTGTGAACGCCGCTTAAAGTGGAACCATTACACTATGGTCCACATTTCCAATGCTGACAGAATTCGAGAATTTTTTTTCTGATCAAAAGTCAGTCATATTATGATACACTGGGACCTCATCTCGGAACGTCTTCGTGATTTCTCCTTAATTGGCCATTGGAACAAAAATCATTTTTTTTTTCGAGTGTTGCATTTCTTGATTTTTTTCTCTAGAACTCCACTTGAGCTGAAAGAACTGTTCTCATGTTTTGTAGAGGACAATGAGAGACGAGCAAAGCACCATTGTGGAATATACAGGATGATGAGAAAATAGGACAAAATCTCATTTCAGTAAAAAAAATCAAAAACGGTGACTAAAACTATGGCCCAGTCGCTTCATTAATTCAAAAACGACGGTCCCGATATCCATCATTTATATTAGACGATTTCAAAAATTCACCTCTAATCTCGCCTCTAATTGAAATACAGGATGAAAATTCTCAATTGAAACTTGTTTCCTGATATCGATGCTTCTTATCAACTGATTTCCAATATTCATTGCCCAAGTATGAGACACAGAGTGTTGTTGTTCAATATACTGAGTGTTTCACAACTTATCTGACAAATTTCAACCACAAGTGCAATAATACATAAGAAGTCGGTCACATGAAAATTTAATAGAAGTAAAAAGAGATGGAAAATAATAGTTATTTATGTATTAAGGGAATTATGAGGGCCTTAATTACCGATGGCAAAGTTTGCGTCCCGAGGGCCTCTGGCCCGAGGGACAGCAATTGCCTGAGGTTATTGAGGCTCAGTAATTCCCGTGATACATAGATAATTTTATTTCTGACTGATTTCATTCATTAGATACCTTCCCGATTGGAAGTTAGACATGTTTTTCCGTATAGTTTCAATGTCATCAGAACGTCAGATGATGATCTTGACTACCGCTAATAGGAGATTCCTTATTGCTACGTTACTGCGTGGTTGTTGCTATGCATTTCTTATTTAATTTTAGTTAGAGGGAATTATAGCATCTATAACATCCCAAGGGAGTTATGACCCTCATAATAGATATCGTAACTATGAGGATATATAAGCTTATAATGTCACTGTCAGAAATAAAATTTATAACACTTGTCCACTAAAACTATTCGAAATGGGCTCTATTGGCGAAATATGACATATTAGTGAATTCTTCAGCATTATGAAGATCCAACTAAAAAGTCCTATATCCTGTACTTGGTAGGGCCTCCCCGATTTAACAAAATCTTATGAAATCGGTTTGGCATAGATTGTATGAGGTTGTTGATGAAGTCTATTAATATTGCCTCCCGTTCTTCTGATATAGCTTGGATAAGGTTGTCATTATTTTGGGGTGCCTCTAGCCTTCTCGATAGGTTGGGTTTCATTCGGCTCCACACATGTTCAATCGGATTCAGATCTGGAAGTAATGCTGGCCACTGTCATGAAATGTAGACCATAGTGTAATATGGTTCCACTTTACATCCTGTGTAAGTTTTGTTCTGCGGACTTTTTCAGAGTGTACTAGCTCTCTTTGAAGCCGATGAAATATCACATCTGATATCGAAAACCGCATGAGGATCGGTCAATTTTTTCAAAAAATACAGGTCTTTGAAATACAGTCAAATCATAAGTAGTCGATCCATTTAGTGTGTTGAGAACTGTATATGAAGAAATACATTGATGAGAATTCGCATTCTCTATATCTTAAAAATATCAATTCTTTCTAGGTTTATTCAACAGAAAACAACTACTTTCCTGGCTATATGCCACGACGAACATTGAATTATATCTATTGAACACACACGATAAGAATTTGAACACAAATTCTTCTAAATTCATAAAATGTACATGATGTTACTATCTACACGATCTCGAAGTTCGACAAATTACCGGTGATACAACTAAAGCCAAATTCTTGATGCGTTTTTGCAGTAATTTTGATTTCTAGATTATTCGTTTTTTTACAGATGGACCTGGAGTCGTTCGATAATTCCTTTGATTATGACATCGAAGAGGAGGACTTCTATGAAACCCCTCCACCCAAGAAGCGGAGCGTCACTTTCAATAAGAAAGTTTTCATACAGGTGAGTCAAAACATATTATTTTTCCAACTAGGAAAAAGCCAAATACTCAAAGTGGAATGCAATGGTCACAAAGAAAGCGAAACTCGGAAGTTATTACCACAATAGTCTATAAAATGAACGAAAATGGTAGATAACGAGAGAAACACTACTTTCCTGGCTATATGCCACGCAGAACGTTGAATTACATCCTCCCGAAATCTATGCAATAATTCTTGACGAATAAAATCGCAAGTGTTTCCTTCCTAAACGCCGAGCTGCGACCAAGTGGTTCAGGAATGTATGACTACCTGCAGACCGGTTTCGAGCTGTTAACTCTCATCAGTGCAGGGCTGTCCCAGATAGCTTCTTGACCGCTATCTGGTGCGAACCTGACCCAACGTTGACGCATCTCAGCATTTATACCCTACCACAGTTGAAAGAATACACATATTGTGTATTTTTTAACTGTGACCCCACGAGGCGTTCAACGTTCAACGATCCCATTTCAGTTCAGGTAAAATGCAATCAATTAATCAATAGTTTTTATAAATACACGATATTCCAGATTCAGAAACTGACAAACGATACATAGTTGTATTGGAAAGGTCTTTTGATTGAAAAAATAAAAAAATGAGTCATATATCACAGTTCATTCTCACTCTCTCGTGATATTACTAAAGATAAATCTCGGATAAATCAGATAATTAGTTCACATCCCCCGATTGCTGAATGCATTAGGGTGACGTAAATTAACGAAGAGAAAGTGAAATAATTTTTCAATAAGTTCAATATTCAAAAATTGAAGAATTTCTGCTGCAAAAAGCATTCGGCAGCTTAGTTGACTAAACAAGCGAACTGCAAGCCTGAAATTAGTTTTCCTCGATGCACACTCTCAAAATTATATCATATTTCTCCGAGTATTTCTCTCACCACGTGCACCAAACTTCAACTTCCTATTGCAATTAGTTCCGATATATTACGGAAATAATTGCTATGTGTCGACGGAGTGAAACAAACGAAGCGAAAAGACATCCCGAACAATCCAGCAGTCTATACCTACAGGGTGGCAATTTGAAAACTATAGCATCAGCACTCAATATTTCTTCAACTGATGACACCGAGGATCAACTAATGAAATTTTGGCAAAACACGTCAATCAACATATCAAAGAGAACACTTTTGAGGTATTTGTTGTTACATTGAATTCAACCCCTTCACCATCAGGGCAATTATCCAAGCAATTACCCCTGCAATTTTAAGTGACAAACCCCAATTATTTAGCCTTAATTATGTGATTCCATATTCCACTCATTTCCAATTGTTTTTCTTCAGAATAGCAGCACTCACGAGTATTTAGATTGTAATTTGTTATGATGATGAACAAAATAAAGTACAAACATAACTTATATCTAATTGCATTGCATTGATGAAGGGAGAAGTTCAGCCTAGGCTGTTTTTCAACTTAACCAGGTATAGAAGGAAATTTCTGTTGCTCACAATATACCTATTCATAATCAGGTCAATTCAATATTAGATACTACAAACAGAAAAATATTAATGATTATAGTGATGATAATAATAGTTACAAGAAGATAATGAATATATAATGAGTTGAATATTAATAATAACAATAATAACAATGAATATAATAATAATAGTGATAATAATAATAATACTAATAATACAACAAATATTCATTATTGAAATGAGATTATCCTTTTTATATGTGTACTAAATGCTGTCAAAAAGGGTAACAGGGAATAACGCACAAGTACAAATATTTCAATAACTATATACAACAAGAAATGACAATTTTTATGTTTACTCGTTTGTTTTCAAAGGACAAAGGCATACGTCCATGGACAAAGGTACCTACCTAATCTAGCTGTAATCTAGCTTATTGCCCCTCGTACGTAACTTAAATTAGCGGACATCCTTTCAATAATTATGTGACGTAACCAAATTGCTATGGTTATGCTTAAACCTAGGTTTATACCGTATGGCACTCGAGGCATACATTTCGAGAATCGGTGGATTTAGAAAGGAATATTCAAATCCATCGACTCTTCAATTTAAAATGTGGGTTCGCTCGGAAAATTGAGAATGATAGAAATTTCATCAGTGGCGATATGGTCAGAGAAAAAGTTACAAACCCCTATTGAGTGTCACTAGATGAAGATATGACCGAGGTTACTGTATCATCAAAAATGAAGGAATCTGAAGAGAAAATCATATATAAGTATAAGTACTAAAATTAACTTCATCATTTTGTATATCTAAACTGAATTCAACTACTTGACGACCTCATGTTCTTGTCTAATTATTCTTCCTCAAAACATGCACGAGAGTTATCACCTGTGAACGCATTGGCGGTTGTATTTTGCAATACCCTGTCTGTATACAGTGTGACCACTGATAACTCTCCTAAAAATTTTAGAAATTAATAAATGAATCTCAAACACCCAAATGTCTCAATGACCAAACCAATTTTGAACATAACCACATTTTAGCGACTTTTTTCCGTGATTAAGCGACCTTTTTAATCACCTACCCTGAACAATCTAGATTTAGAGTAGGGGTCGCCGAGACAAAAATTCTTGTCTTGATAACAACGTCTTGTCTCGAGAAAAAGTCAAGAAATTTCGAAAATACTTGTCTTGACGTTTTTCTTGACATATCATTTCTTGTCTTGACTCCAGAAATTTCAAGATCTTGAAATTTCTTGATTGACCGGTGACAGCGTACATGGTAATTCCCCGGCGAACACTTTTTTAAACGAAGATCCAAACGGGAAAAAATTATCGCTGTAATTTGCTACAACAAATTATCAGTATGATACCAAATGATTAGATAGAATTAAGCATTGATATTGTTTAAACCAACGAAAATGTGACATTTTGACATGTGAAAGAAATTATCAAAATGATTTATAATTTTTGAACACCCCGATTTGACTTATCCCTATATGATTTTGTCTCCATCAGCTGTTTTATTGACTGATGGCCTATGGCCTATTGGACCTGATCTTTTTCAAGTAATTATGCTTAATGAGCTACACTCTACTTAAAAATATTCCTGCTCCCTCTAGGAGGACTCTTCTTCCTTAAAAAAAAACAAACGAGTAATAATACCTACCGAACGCTCGAGTGAAAAGGTAGATAGACGCCATCATTCATTGTTTTTCTTGTTCGAGTAGTATGAACGTGAAAAAATACAGGAAACGAATGTCATCTATTCTGGAAGGTGATCATTAAATTGTCAACATTAAAAGTATCGGTTGAAGATTCAGAGACCTAAAGGTTTGTTTCCGGAACTATATATACCTACTAAGAGATGCTAATAATCTAAATTTATACACGGTCGTCGATGTATGCCGTATAACGCATCATTTGATGACTCATTTTAGTTTCAGAAGTGGGATAACAACAACTTAACGATGTTGTATGTAGTTAGTGCTTGATCATGTAGAAACATCAAAGTTTCCCTTGAAATTACAGGGTGTCAAAATAAGAACCAACAACATTTATATTCCTATCCTCATTTTATATCAACAATATTGAAATTATAGCTTTTTAAGACATACCTCACATACCTATACCGGGTGTCCTAAGTTATCGTATACAGGCAATTTTTCGCTTATTTGGCAAGATAATTGAAAAATTCAAAAACTGCATTGGATGGCATTGAAGTACCTTCCTCATGATATATAACAAAATCTATTACATTTGACAGTTCTCTGGCAGCTATCACCCACTTTTTATTTTCAAATGCACCCCCTGTATATTGTCATTGAAAAGTGCGTGCTATCCTATAAGGAATACAACGATAGCATATACTTGGTATTTTTTTATTATTATAACAAAAACACTAACATTCAATGAAGTATGAATTTCACTTATGTGAAGTTGGCGCCGACTTTTTCGAAAAACTGAATTTTTATCGGAGTTCTGGGTAGATACGATAGAGTTCTGGAGTTCCTGACAAAAAGTTTCAATTGTTCTGGTTAATTGTAGAAAATAACCGAAAAACAAAATTGTTGGTGCCAACTTCAAGCGGCGCCGCTTCTTTCAAAGAAAAGAGTTCTGATGAGAAATTTCGACGTATTTGAAAGAGTTCTGGAGTTCCTGATATATTTCAAAATTTGGGTTATTTTTTTCTCCACCACCCCCAGATTCAGATGCCACTGAATTGCTTCATGAAATAATTTTTATTTCAATCTTATAGAGAGCGTAACAATTTTTGTATCTGTGAAAAATTTCGTTGATTTATCCCAAACCGTTTCGAAATTTTCAAGAAAACCAATATTCAGACTAGTATTATCAACACCCTATATCTCGAAAAGGAAGCGTTCAAGATTATATGGTTATATGAACTTTTTTTATTATTTCAACGGGTACAACACACTGTTGGATTTTTTGTATTACAAACCGGACCACCCTGTATAATTTGAATATGCTGGCAAAACGAAAGGACAAATACTTTCAAGGAGGAGGTATTCTTAGCCTTAGCCAGATTTACAAAAAACATATCAGCCAAATACTTTATGAAGTAAGTACCTACCTACTCTATGTTATAAAAAGTGTTCTCAAAGTCAAAATTAACTTGAATTTGAGTCAATCTTTCAAGCTTACATCGTTTTTAAAGAAGCAAAATCTGGGATACCGACCGAAAGAGGTCAAACTCTTTACAATAGGGAATTTTACAGATTCATGGAAGAGGTACTTCATCAAAACTTCCTAAAAGTCGTGCTTTTTTATTTCGTAGGAAAAATGTGGTTTTTAACTCGTGTGCGAATTGACTTTTCTGCACGCAAAAACTTATAAACGAACTCCAGCTTCGCATCGTTCGCCGAAAAGTAAAACTTTGCGTACTTGTTAGGAGAATAACTAGTTCCATACGACGTTTTGTTCTTCGGTGGCTATGGTGGCTATCCTCTATTTTTTCAATCACAGCCCTGTATTTGTTCAAGTGAATTTCGGTAGTTATTACCTTACCGAGGTGCTGATAAACGACATTCGATACTATCATTATCCTACTACAAATTTTCTTCTGCAAATTCTAGGACTCCCGGTAGATAGTATCATATACCAAGATAAACTGAGACACCTTTCTCAATGTCATGATAATTATAGAAAAGCTAACTCCTCCTTTTTAAGTGCCAGAACAAACAAAGAAACCGAAGACAAGCAACCCGAACTCAAAAGACCAGTAGCACCAACGCACTCATGTAAAGACCCTAAATTACTTGACATGTGAACGAAAAGCTAGAGTTCTGTGCAGTGTTGCCAACGGAAACTGAAAATATCCAACCCAACCACTTCACCAGACAAAGAAAGTCATAAGGAAACTTCTCACACCTTGCAGAAATAATATAAAAGCTATGGTTATTTCCATCTTATCATTTATACTAGGTGTATTTCATGGTTGAGCAAGGAGATATCGGTTATTTAAACGAAAAGTCCTCAAATCTACCATTGACGTCAGGCCACCTTATTTACGTTTGATTTGATAATTTTTTTATCAACTGTACTTAAAATATGTACTATATGACATGACATATATTGTATATACTATTCAATATTCATCCTATGTAGTACCTACCATAGATTAACGTTAATCTTTCTATTACCTACTAAAACTTAGACCTATATCTCCCAATAATATTGAAATATTTGAGATATACTTCCAAAAAAGAACTTCCAAGCATTCCATGTCTCAATGAAGAACACTTTTAGATTAACGTTAATCTATCTATTACCTACTAAAACTTAGACCTATATCTCTCAATAATATTGAAATATTTGAGATATACTTCGAAAAAAAAACTTCCACGCAACCCATGTCTCAATGAAGAACACTTTTAGAAATTAGAACATAATGTAATGGAAAGGGGTGATGATAATATCATTGATGATAATATGATTATATTATAATCATAAGATTCTGTCGATTTCGGTGTATTTGCCATCAAAACTTGACACTATTTATTCTTGATGGCGTTTCTTGCCGTAAATATCCGCAAAAATTCAGGGCTTAGCAACACTGGTTCTGCGTGTTCTTGAATCTACCTATGCTGAAAAAATAGATGTTAGAATGAATGAAATAATAAAATCAACACACTTTTATTATTTTATTTTCTACCTCTTTTTAGTTTGGCTATCTATAGAAGGGTGATTCTTTAGTTCTTTAAACAACTATTTATTTTCTATTTTTCAGTTCGGAAAACTACAAAAAGTGTTCTTATAGTTTTTGTAAGTACCCAATTTTGACGAAAATATCATAATCTCCTACCCCGTAAACCCCCTGATACTAATTCTCTATAGAATCGGATCATGATTACAATACCCGTTCGCCATACTGTATCCGCCATATTGAATTTTCCAATTTTGACAAGAGCATCATAATCTCCGGCCCCGAAAACCCCTATATTACAATTTCGAATAGAATTGGATCATATAATATAATTACAAAACTAGTCCGCCATAGTCGATCCGCCATCTTGATGTCTCCAATTGTGATGAAATAATCATGATTTCTTAACCCGAAAACCTCCAGATACAAATTTCGAATAAAATCGGATCTTAATTACAAAAATCGTCCTACATATTGGAACCGCCATCTTGAATTAATTTATTTAATCATAATATCGTACCCCGAAAACCCCCCAGATACCGATTTTGAATAGGATCAGATCAAGATTACAAAAATCGTCGGCCATATTGGTTCCGCCATCTTGAATTTATCAATTTTGACGGAAGAATCCTAATCTCCGACCTCGAAAACCTCCATATACCAATTTTAAATAGAATGGGATCATATTATAATTACTAAGCAAGTCCATCATCTTGAATTCTCAAATTGTGACGAAAGAATCATAATCTGCAACCCAGAAAACCACCAGATTCAAATTTTGAATGAATTGGGGCATAATTACAAAACTCGTCCGGCATATTAGATCCGCCATCTTGAACTCACCAATTTTGACGAAAGAATCATAATATCCGACCCCGAAACCCCCCAGATACCAATTTAAAATAGAATCGGATCAAGATTACAAAACTCGTCCGCCGTATTGGATCCGCCATCTTGAATTTACCAATTTTGACGAAATAATCATAATCTCCGAGTTCGAAACCGCCAGATACCAATTTTGAATTTCTCGTTGCTCACTTTCAAGTAAATTATAAACAATAATATTCCTATAACGGTGCCACTGGTAGAGACAATGAAAATTTTTGTACATCAGAAAATGCACCTTGATACATAAAAGACGTGTACCAAATTTCATGAAGATGTATGCAATATTGTCTCAGTTATTATCAAAAAACTGAATATTGCGAGGAATATTGTCTAGAACCTGATCACCCTGTATCTCAGAAGTTGAGACTTTTATCGAATATTAGCATGTCTTTAAGGAACACCCTGTATACATACATACATAAATACATACATGATACAAGTGAAGCTATAATAAAAGAGTGTTAAAAAAGTAAAGATTCGAAATTATCCAAAAAAATCATGGTTTGGCAACACTAAATTTTTGTGTTGTTGACTCTTTGTGTCATAAAGAGAATGCTGGAGAGGAATAAATAAAATAAAAATATACCGATGACAACAACCCGAGCATATTATGAATCGGAGAATATCCGCAAAATTGAACGGTTTGGCAACACTAATTCTGTGCCTTGTTGATTCTTCTGATGTTGAGGAGAAAAGCGGAGGGATAAATGAAATGAAAAAAAAAAAAGAAGTAGAAGTGACAACGACTCGGGCATAAATATACGAACAATTTATTCATAACGCCTCGTCTCGGGGGGGGAGCAGGGTGGTCCGGGCCCACCGCGTGCATACGAGAGTGGGCCCCATTGCGCTATAAGATACGTAGGTCGGTATGGTGCCAGTGGCGGCGCCAACGGGGCCCCAATAATTGATGATACGTCATGGAAACCATCCATCATTCTCAAAGTGGTCCAGATTCTTTCAAAGAAAAAACAAAACACTAATAGGGAATTCCATCCGTGAACCTGGTGGTGCACTGGTTTTGCACCAGTTTTGCACCCGCACTACGTTAGTTCTCTCCAAAATGTGAACTGGTGCATTCCCAATGGAATACGAAACAATATAATGAAACTTCATTGCTGGAGATTAATTAATCGGATAAATTGGTTTGTCTTTGTTTATAACTTGTCCGTATCCTGAAATTCTTTCTCGACTTCAATTAAAAATGAAGTAGATGTTTCACGGGAATAATTTTGAGCACTTTTTTCAGTAAGTACCCCTTCAACATTGAATTAGTTCGAAATACTCAATAAAATTATGGATTCTGGGAAGTAATCTCCTTTACTTTCTTGGAAACTTCAACTTTTCATCAATACTTGATGATTAGATTGCCACTCAATTTTGGTTTGAAAACTATGCATATTCAATGTTTCCGCCATTTTCGAAATGCACTGACTTCGCACGACCTATTAGAGCTCGTGCGAACAAACAGCATTCTTCAGACACAATATACAGTACCTGTAAAGATATTGGTTCACAAGGATAATATAATATATTGAGGAAAACCATACCTATAATAGTCACGTGGAGATCACCTAATTAATAAAATTGAAAAGTTAAGAAGCAGGGTCATTTGGCCAAAAATTCAATCCGGTAAAGAAATATTACAACTTTTGAACCGACTGAACAGCCAAAAGGACCCAACAATCATTAGATTCAACATTGGCACAAACTAGGGAAAAAATTAGCAAATAATTCACTCAGAGGAGTTTCATCTTAAAATGGCCATTTTTGTGAAAGACAAAAATCAAGGAGAAGGCGACGAAGTGTCAAGCATAGCAACAGACGTTGACCGAATAACAAGACAAATGACAGTATCGTATGTCAGATGTTCAAGAACGTTTTGTTCATCTGAACTTGAACATGTAGATGGAGACATCCTTCATCTTGTTTGAAAGTATCTTTCAAAACTCAAAAAAGCTCAAATGCGCATCCAAAACTATTCATGACAGTCATGAACAGTTCTCGCCCAGTGGACCGATTTGAAACTGTCCCAAACAATAGTCCGTATAAAACAAAAACACAGAACCTGTAGAGTACAAAACAGTCCTGGAAAACACGAACACTTTTGTGACACTGCGCATGCTTCTGATGGTTTCGTCCTGTAAATTTTGTGAACGCGAACAAACCTAATATCGAAATTATTAGGCTCATTTACCTACTTACATATACAGTGCCCGTCTACTACTACTGATTTTTGAATCACGTGGTATATCGTAATGAAATTTGGAGGGCTCAAATGAGAATGACTGCACTGCTTTTATATTATATCAGTTAGTCGCAATGGAATTACCTGTTACTGTTGCTTTGACTACAGAGTTTGCATCAAATAATCATGTATGAGAATATCAGAGAATATCTGAGAATACGGAACATATATAGGAAACTTATTTATAGATATAAAGCTGATTCACTTCATTTAAGATAACTGCTGATATCAGATAATTAATTATAAGAGATCGAGAATATGATACTGCAATGATTTATTGAACATGAGAGCATTATTAGCAAATGAATTATTACCAAGATGTTGTTACCTGCAAGAGATGTTTTTCGAACATTATAGATATTTCCATTCGTGCACTCCAAGAGAAAACAAAATTGATCTACTGGAGAGCAACTCCCGGTCAACGGCAAGCGAGAAGGTTTTTCAACCATTCGCAAAACCGAGCCTATGAATTAGGTTATCAACCTCTTCAAACCAGAGATAAAGCTTATCCCAGGCTTTCTCACAGGACACTGCCCTCTGAGGTACCACCTTACAAAGATGGCTCTAGCGGAGACTGACACATACTTTGTTCATGTCATTGTAATGTATTAGTCCGCCAAAGGCTGAACCACCTACCTAGAACAGGTCTATCTATCGCCTGCAGAGGTCGACCTATACGACCCACCAACAAACTACAAATCTTCAATCTAGCACTGAGTAGTTCAGGTGGCATTGACTCGGCTTCTTTCATATAGTGCGGTTTCAGAGCAAATCAGTTGACATCAAAATTGAGCCCTGTAGCAGCCACATCAACTGAAAAATCCATTCAGCTGAGATATTAATCGTCATGCATAATGAGTTTTTTCAATACCAAATCCGAGACCAAATCTATTCGAAACACCTCTAATGCAAGTTTTAGCTCTTGCTGTTTACTATGTATTATATTTCCCGTCTCGTCCTCGAGATCACAAGTGTAGTACCCCTATACTCCACTGTAGTTGACACTACAAATTGAAAGAGGGCAATTTTACAGATCCTCGATTCTGGTTGAACAATATGTTTCTTTGTGCTAGAGTGAACGCTATACGTATTACGAGAAATCCTCCCTAGGAACGCACGATGTTCTTTGAACATTATAGGGATTCCCTTTCGTGCGCTCCAAGCGTTAAAAAAAATTAATCATTCAAATATTATAATTTCGAAGTTTTTACCAATATGGGAAAACATAAATGAAGTAGCTACTCTACAAGTGATTCTGAAAATTTAGAAGGCATGATGGGCAACAAACAGTTTATAAAATGGTATAAACATCGTACCTGAACATCAACAGATTCAGAATCGGAAGATTCTGGAGAAGAAAATGGCGAATACAGAAGACGAACCCACGCCCTAGACATTATTATGAAATTGAAAATAGATTCGGTTCCTCATCACGATCTCGTCTCAAGGAGGAACTCTGCAGAGTTTGCAGAACCTCATCAGCTTCAGCGTTTTTAGGCATAATTGATAAATGATAACAGTATAAGTTTTCACATTCACCATGCGAAGAGTATCTGCATGAGATTGTCAGAGTTTGACAATATTATGTACTTTGAACTGAAAGTTACATGGAAAACAAAGAATTGTCCATCATCATTTGTATCCGAAGAATCTATGAATTCAAGAATCACCTTCGATGAGACGAGATATATTTATAATTCATCCAAAGAATCGAGGTTGTGAGAATCGCACTGTCGCCCAAGCAGGTTTCTGAAAATTCGAACTCTGAGCGAGCATCCAGCAAGTTTGCAAGCCAGTGGAAATCGTTTCTTGCGCTCAGATTCGAAAAACCAGTGCGTCGAGTGAAAAACGCTATCCAATTCTTTGATTCTCTCCATCATTTAGGTACCTAAATATAATGTCTAAGTCAGTGGTTCAATGTTCCTATTCAAACATACGAGGAGATAATGTTTGGCCAATCACTATATTTGACATGAAAGAAAAACGAACAGATACAAACTTAACTTTGAAATATAATGGTCCCTATATCTAATGAAATGGGGGTAGTATCAGTAGTATTCGCCCCAATCACATGGAACAAGGATGGAACCTAACCATCGTTTCCGACCGTTTCCGACGGTGTAGATACCTATTACCACCTTATAATATAATTCCGTGGTACGTCACTGGTAGTACGCTGATAGATTTACGATGTCCTACTGCATTTTGTTGACGTTTTGTATATCTATTGCTTGTTAATGGCTTCATTCTTCATTCATGACTTTTTCTCGTTCTTCGACTAGGAGAAAAATGCATTCATGAATTGATGTGGAAGCCGAACAGCAGAAAAAACGTTTAGCGACGTATATGTGCGCGTTATGGACACCAGAATTTTGTATTTTCACTTGGAATTCCTCGATTCGAACATCTGATCTAGTGGAAATTTCATCATTCGTGCAGCTTTTCAAAACTGATAGTTGATGCAACGAAAGGGGTCATAATATACAGGGTGTTAACAAATAAGTGTCACAACGGAAAACTATTGATCCCTCATAAAAAAAGAGGATTATTTTTCCTTCACGAAATTTTTCTCAGGACTTCCGTTTTCAATATACAAGGCGTCAAAAAAAACAGTTTTTTGCTCTTATCTCAGGAACCGTTTTAGCTACGGATCTGAGCCGTTGTACACACTACATCTTTAATAATGACTACTTCGAAGGCTCTTGATCAATTTCCTTGGACATGTCAGTGGCGGAGAGTTCAACGCCTCGTAAGGGTTTAACCCAGCAAACTTTCATGCCACTGGAGAAATTGTAATTTTCAAAGCACATTTTGAAGCGCCAATATCTTTTCAGAAATAAAATGATCTCTTGCATCAATGCTCTGAAGTGAACAGTTTTCGAGAAAAATGGCGATTCATGAATAAAGACATACAAAATCCTACTACAATTTTTTTTCGAAAATTATTAAACTTGTAGTTGAAATACTATATATAGTTATCATTAACAATAATTACAGCAACAATTGACTAAACTTCGAGGAAAAATCTTCAACACCTTATAATGATTCAAATATCACAGTAGTCGTTCAAAATTACGACCTCCGACTTCAATGCAAGCATTGCATCTAGGTCAGGTGACCGGGCAGGCCAGCTTACTGGACCACATCTTTCCCAATCCACCGTCTTCTGAATGTTTTTATTCATAAATCGCCATTTGTCTCTGAAACTGTTCACTTCAGAGCATTGAAGCACGAGGACCTTTTTGTGTGAAAGATATTGGCGCTTCAGAATGTGTTTCGAAAATTACAATTTTCCCAGTGGCATGAAAGTTTGGGGAGTTAAACCCATACGAGGCGTTGAACTCTCCGCCACTGACATGTCGAAGGAAATTGATCAAGAGCTTTAGAGGTAGTCATTAATAGTGATGAGTTGTGTACAAAGGCTCAGCTTCATAGCTCAAACGGTTCCCGAGATATGAGCAAAAAACTGGATTTTTTTATTTTTTCTTGCCGCCCTGTATCTTGAAAACGGAAGCCCGGAGAGAAATTTCGTAAGGGAAAAAATATCTTATTTTATAAGGAATCTAGAGTTTACCGATTGTGACACTTATTTGTTAACACCCTGTATACTTCGGAATTTTCAATGGTTTCATAATAGCAATAATGGTATATCTACGTTTTAGCGAGTCGTATACGCAGAAATATCTTATCAGACAATAACTCTTTTCGAATGAATCGGATATGGCATCAAAGTGCGCCGTTATCAATACCATTGATACGCTTTTTAAGTCATCAAATCGTTTATTATATTATCATCAAATTATCATATAAACATCCAACAATTCGGATAGCCACTATTATGATGACAAATTCAGCTATTCTAATTGGAACGGAGTTTTAAATCATTGATTCTTTCGAACTGCATTTCTCCGTCTGTCATTGAATTTGATATTATTTCCCTGCCTCTGTATTTCACTGTATTCCACTCAAAAAAGAATAGTATATCATTATATACGTTTTATAAGACACTATTTTGTCACACGAAAAATAGAAAAAACAATTTCCTTGTCCAAATTTGTTAGAATTTCATTGCTATTGAAAGCTAACCAGATGAGTCTTATGATATTTCAGTGTCCGGTTTTTTCGGACCACCCTATAGTTAATTCACTGACAGTCAGTGAAAAGTATGTTCTGCATTGAAGAAAGTTTCCCGAAGTTTTCATAGTCGTGCAAATAACTATCTTCGAAACAAAGAGGATATCCAAAATTCATTAGAGTACAAAATATTATTGGAATAGATCAAGCAGAGATTATACACTGTATAATCTCTGGTTCAAGGAACAACCCCGTTGAATCTTTGCTGCATGTTTAGTAAACACCCTTGGGAATATTCCATGAACTAAATCATATTGTAGTAATCATTCCAAAATCACTTTGTATATAATCAATAAAATTGATCTGATATTCTTTGTTTCAATTTTATTTTATTATAGGTAAGTATGTTTTGCGAGATGTTTTGTTTTAATGAATTGACAGTACTTATTTTTATATCACAGTATATCTACTTATTGATTATATTATTAAACAATTCGATTTTTTCATGACTGGCAATGAATATACATTACTTTCAAATGATTTTGTATGGGTCAGACAAAGGGTTCATTTTGTTCGTAGTGGAAAAAAATCGATCCTATATACCCTGGATGTTACATTTGCTGAGTTATCACCAACAAGTCAAATTCCGCCACTACAAATAAAACTATTTTTTAACGCCTTCTTTTACCCTCATTTACTTGATGTATATTCGTGAGTATCATGTTCGCTGTCACATTTCTTTCAGCTGCTGTAAAAAAAATGTTACGCGAGATTTAGTATCCGAATTGGTTACGTATGGTATAACGTCGAGTTTAACGTTCCCGAGTTCCTGAAAATTTCGATTTATTCCGAACAGTTTCTACTCGAAATGGTGCAATTCAGGCGCAAAACCATTAAAAACACCAGAGAATCGTGCACCTCTTCAGAATAACGCCTATTGACATTGATTTACTCGAACTCAACTGTGGATGTTGTCCTAAGGTATACAGGGTGTTTCATAATTGAATGCTGATCCTCAAGGGCGATAATCCTTGGATGATTTCAAAGAGAAAAGTTCATATCAACATATGTCCTAAACCTCTTAGTTATTGAGCTACAGGGTGATGAAATTTCAAGAAAAAAATGAGTTTTTTATCATAATTCTTTATCACTCTTAGATATTGTTATGATATTTTGTATACACCTTTTCATTATTAAGGAGCATTATTTTACGTGAAAGATATTTGAAAATTCTCACCAGTGGCGTCCGTACGGGGTTTGAACTGACCATTTTTGAAGAAAAAATAGTACGCCACTGATTTTTCTGAGAACCAGATTGTTTTTTTAATTCCTATTCATTTTGGAGCAAATTTGGTTCCTAGACTTACTTTCATACAACGTACCGTTTTCGCGTGAAAAAATTAAAAACCAAAGAATTTTGTTCCTTCAGTTCTTGGATATTGTTTTTGGTAATTCAGTAGACACCCACTATAAGTGGAAACACATTTTGTTTTGGGACGAAGACCTGATATTGAATGTTTAGTTTAAAAAAACGCTGTACGCTTCTGATTTCAACACCCTGTAGCTCAAAAACTAGGAGGTTCAGGACATATGTTGATATGAACTTCTCTCCTTGAAATCATCCAAGGATCATCGCCCTTTAGGATCAGCATTCAATTATGAAACACCCTGTATATATCGGTCAGACAGGTCGTATGTTTAATCAGCGCATTCATGAACATGAGATGAATTTTTTGAAAAAGAAAACAAATTCAACATACGCCAACCATATATTTTAAGAAAACCATAGTTTTGATGATAATTTCGAAATTCTGTATGTAGAAAATGCAGGAACAAAACTCAAATATTTTGAAAAATTAGAAATATACAAACTCAAAAATTCTGTAAGATTTTACTTGACGATCAACTAGACCTCAATAGTTCACCACTGTTGAATTTGTTTTCTTAGTAGGTAATGATATATGTATCTGCTATCAACCCTTTCAAGTTAAACCAGTACACCGTATTTTAAAGTAGATATTGTGCCTATCGTTTGTGAAGTTTTCACATTTGCCATGGATTTAAAGTCAATTAAAATGAAAAAAAAATTACTTGTTCGTTTATGAGAACTGAATTAATGGGATTCAGTATTTAAAAATTACTATACATTCAATGAAGTTTCAGAAACTGAAAACATGCTTTATTGAAATAATTTAGTACGACAAAAGTTGAGATGTAGGCTCGGATGTAGGTATCTATAAGTTATTTGTTGCACCCTGTCTGTAGATGGGACAATTCAGGTATTATTAAATCGCTCATTTTGATTGCGCAGAAGACTCAAACGTCAATGTCAATAAAGTCAATCGTGGTCGCAAAAAATCTGAAGGGTATCTCTCATGCAGTTATTAATTTTTCGTCTTCGTAGTACCACAGTTTAGAAAATAGAATATTCTCTAAACTGTGGTAGTACCCACCTGATGTTTCGTTTGAGAATCATTTAGATATTTGTCATTTTCATTTCAATATCTAATTAATCCGAGACAGTCCCAGAAGACGTATTCTAATAATCAATATCTATCGTAAAAATGTTTCTCTTTTTTCAATAAAAAGTATTCTATGTCATTCTTAACATATCTAAGAATACATTTATTCAAAATTTCATGATAATTTGCTGCTTAGATTTGGCGTGAAAACCCGACAAACAAACTTACATTCCTCAGATAATATTATAGTATACCGGGTGGCTACGGAAGTATTGCCTACGGAATATTTCAGTTATTGTATGAAGTAGGTTTGTGAAATTTGGAGCGTCGATATAATGACATAAGAGCTAGAATTTGAGCATATTGACATGTCGAAGTTAACTTCCGGTATGACCGGAAGTAACATCAACTTCCCTATTTTAAATGAAAACCCTATTTTTTTTTCTTTTCGCTTCATTCAGCATTCAATTCCCTTTCTAATGACATATCACAATTTGGTATCTAACCAGAAACTAGATCAGAAAAAAATTATTATTGAAAATCACCGAGTAGGCCGTGGAAGCAAAATGAAAGCCAAAAAATGACTTTCTATTATATCATTAGAAAGGAATGGTTATGCAGAATAGTACAGGCAAGAAAAAGTTGTATGTTCCTATTCAAGTTATGGACCTACAGAGTATTGTTTTTTTCACAATTTTTCCAATATTATTTTTGGCGGCTTTTTATAACGCGGACGAATGAAAATGAAATATCACAGTAGTAGCAACTGTTATCAAGTGACGTATGGTTTCCATAGCCAACTTTTCAATTTTTGGCTTTCATTTTGCTTCCACGGCCTACTCGGTGAATTTCAATAATAATTTTTTTCTGATCTAGTTTCTGGTTAGATACCAACTTGTGATATGTCATTAGAAAGGGAATTGGAAGCTGAATAAAGCGAAAAGAAAAAAAAATAGGGTTTCCATTTAAAATAAGAAAGTTGATGTTACTTCCGGTCAGACCGGAAGTCAACTTCAACATGTCATAATGCTCAAATTCTAGCTCTTATGTCATTATATCGACGCTCCAAATTTCACAAACCTACTTCATACAATAACTAAGATATTCCGTAGGCAATACTTCCGTAGCCACCCGGTATAGGGATGGTTTTTCCTCTCTTGAGATAGCTTTTGTATAGGTACAACTTTGCCCTTCTGAATCTCACTCATAAGATCAAATTAAACTTACTCAACAATTTTATTGCTAAAATCGACGGCATTTGAAATTTGAAAATATATAAAATGAGAAATATGTCTTTAAAATACTAAACTTTAGGACTAGCTAGAGCCATAGTTCGTTGAAATTCGTTGAGAATCATCTTATATACAGGTTGATTAATTGAGAATGGGCAATCTCTATGAAAATATGAAAATTTGGCCCAACATGCCTTACAAATATGGTGGCCAATTCTAACAATTCTTCATATTTTGGTGTTTACTATATGTAATTCAGAGATTGTCCATTCAAAATTAGGTATTATCATTTAGGCCAGATAAAATTAATATTCTGGGATTATATTATTTGCCAGAGATTTTTATTATATCTCTTCGAGTTGCTTCTCATGAGAGTAGAAAAAAAATCAACGAACCGTCAGGCCTAGAGCCAAAATCAACAAAATTCATTCAAATTTGGAACGTAATACCATAGACTACAGAAGATAATCACTCCTATCAAATAATAAGTTCACTTCATTATTAAATCATATTATACCTTCGGTTGCACTAATATGCAATTGGCTTATTTCAAAATTACCATTCGGTACGCCAAACGCCACATAACATCAGCAATATTTGCATTTTCTTTGTCACCTGGGTTTTGGAGGGAATGAGAAAGATAAACGACAGTCTAGAAATAGAATGCGAAATTATTTGAACTTGAGCCAAAAGTGTCAGGAGTCGATACTGAGAACAGTGAGACGAGCACTGAGACCAACTGCTGACACTGGACTAGACGTCGACTGCATCGTAATACATATTCGTGTAAACAGAATGGATCAACATAAATGTAGGTATAATATAATCATTGAAATTCATATTGTGGAATATCAAAATTTCCTCCATGAAATCGTCACATTTGAAGACAATTAGAAAACAAACACATCAATGTGGATATTTTCATTATTTAGCACCACGACACTACTCCAGACAATTTAAAAACATTTGGATAATACTTTCCCCGGTCGTTGGATTGGCCGTCAAGGTCCTACGTAATGGCCAGCCCGCTCGCCAGATTTGACACCTTTATACGTTTTTTTATGAGGCTATTTGAAGCAAAATGTGTACGGAACTGCATCTGCTTCAATATTGGAAATACGACAGAGAATGATAATTATTTGTAGAAATATCGACATAACTTTGTTCCAAAGTGTTCGGCGTGAAATATCGGATATGCTGTCTTTATGTCAAGTTCAAGGCAACCATTTTGAGCATCCTCTGAAATGAACTCAGCTTATTTCCTCAAATCATGCAGTTGACGTCGATTATTACATTACATTTTTTTCCTCGATGGGGTCCAGTCGTCATCTTGAAATTTTGATCTGTGAATTTTACTTCAAAATTGAGATGTTTATAATTCCTCTGGTGTGCCCACTTTTCAATTGTTTCGTCAGACTAGCTCTCGATATGAACAATTGAATGCGAGTTCGGAACGTCGGGTTCTCATATTCGATTATAGATGGCGTGAACGATGGACAAATCTTGAATTTTTTCAAAATGCGTTTCGAATCTTGTTATGAAGTTGAACTAGAATTTCAATGATGTGTTTTCCTCCTTTCCCTTTGATGATGCACGAATTCAATAATAGCTGACAAGAAGCATCTAGAGACAGGACGCAACAAATAATCCATGTAGAAACATATTGATCTTGACATATCTGTTACGAGTGTCATTTTTTCAGCATTTTCAAAATGATCTTCCAATTTTAAATAGAAATATCATAAATCAAGAGCATTAGTAGGTTATTGAGCAGGTATATTGATATTATATTATTAGTTGAGTGAGTGTATTGTGCTTTCATCATGGAATGACAGCTGCAATGTGTGAGGATTATTCGAAAAACTATTATCACAGGATTTTCTTGAGTTAGGACTTCGTGTCGTTCATGAATTCACCATTGAAAGTCGAAAATATAACGCATCCTTTCCATTTGAACAAAAAATTGTGAAAATGAAAGCGTGAACTCAAATGAATGTGTCATGATGCCTGTAAATTTGGTTTGAAACTTCGGAAATTCAGCAAGATTCTCCCCCACTATTTTTACAAAGTAGGTGATATCGAGAGATTTATAAACTCCTCTCAATAGGAAGTGATATAACACCATTTGACTTTCTGATCTGGCCTTTACATATACAGGTTGTACTATACTTACTTACATACAATTTAATGCCTCTCTAAATTTTTCTCTTGTTCAGTCCGAAAAGAATTGACTGGCAATTGCCAGTTTGAGAAGGAATACAAATATTCAGAATAGAAGCTACCGAAGCTACTAAAATAGTAAGCTATAGTGCTATAACGTCGGTATGATATAAAACTACGATGAAACAAAGGAATTTGGAAGTCCATTTGGTTCTCTTCGTTTCAAAAATGCACTCTATAATTTTGTTATTTTTAAGAATCTCATATTCTGAATATGAAGGAGGTAATGAAATGAACACACAAACACTTCCTCTCAATTTTTGACATTTATCTATCTAATCACCTATCACCCTCTGAAATCAATTCTGAAAATAGACCTATAGTCAGTCGAGTCCATAATGAAATGAACTCGAAATGAAAAAATGAACATGAGCTCAAAAAACTATCGGCTATAATGACTCCTCTGCATTTTTCGATCGTTCTTTTCTTTCTTATTTTCTATACATATACGACTCGACACATGAATACGTGTGGTGCTTCTGTAATAACGAGCAACGTTTGACATCCGGTATTTTAAAAAGCCAACGCGTAATCACTGGACGCGTGGTTCTGCATTTCCGGCTACCGAAGAAAAGGGCCTTAATGGCTCAACGTGCTCACATTTTAGATGAACAAAACACTGAATTTCATTTTTACAAATTAAAAAGTAATCTCACCAAATCCGTGAAGTAGAGCATCTCGTACGTATATTTCCCTCCTTTTGCCGGTCTTGATAATTTTTAATTATTTTCTTCCTCTTCTTCCTCTTCTTCCTCTTCTTCCTCTTCTTCCTCTTCTTCCTCTTCTTCCTCTTCTTCCTCTTCTTCCTCTTCTTCCTCTTCTTCCTCTTCTTCCTCTTCTTCCTCTTCTTCCTCTTCTTCCTCTTCTTCCTCTTCTTCCTCTTCTTCCTCTTCTTCCTATTCTTCCTCTTCTTCCTCTTCTTCCTCTTCTTCCTCTTCTTCCTCTTCTTCCTCTTCTTCCTCTTCTTCCTCTTCTTCCTCTTCTTCCTCTTCTTCCTCTTCTTCCTCTTCTTCCTCTTCTTCCTCTTCTTCCTCTTCTTCCTCTTCTTCCTCTTCTTCCTCTTCTTCCTCTTCTTCCTCTTCTTCCTCTTCTTCCTCTTCTTCCTCTTCTTCCTCTTCTTCCTCTTCTTCCTCTTCTTCCATTTCTTCCACTTCTTCCACTTCTTCCTCTTCTACTTTCTTGTTGATATTATTCATGAAAGAGAAAAGTCGAGCATGTCAAAATTTTCTTCCAGCATCAATACGGCTGAACTGTATCAACTGAATATTGAATTCTTTGTTTTGGACGCTACAACTTCAACTTCATTCTTTTTCATTCATGACATTTTTTCGAACCAAGACACATTTTATGAATCATGAAATAAATTTGTATTATACGTTCATTATCTTAATGTTTATTTTATTACACCTATCGGAAGAATCATCAATCTATGAATGCAGTATTTAATGATTTGTTTTATTACAGATAAAAGTCTGCTATTTATCTTTCTTCCATTTTCCCTGGCTCATTCATGAATGTCACAGTATAGTTTATAGAAAGACACAATTGAATTGACTGCATACGTTTTTTAAATAGACCTGTAAATATCTTTGAAAAGCTGACAATATTCTGCCTTTCATCCCTTATCCTGGAGCTACAGAGATCTTTCACACTCTATCGGGAACCCCCTGTATAATAATAATAATATAATGATATTTATTTTATCCTTTGAGACATTACAAAATGTATAGAACAAGTCGAGCGCTTACAAAATGGTTTAAAAAGTGGAATACATATGGAGCAATATGTTTTTGACCCCAAAAAAATAGAAACATTCTTCATTCAAACGGGAGGTGTATGAAATTTTCGGAAAAAATGCACAGCTTTGATTATCATCCTGTAGAATCTCATCCGGAAAAGATGAAATAGTCTCATCCATATAGGTTCGATAGTCAATTGAACGAGCTTTCGAAAACTGAGCCCATGAACGTTTTTTGTTGCCAACTTTCAACAAAAACAATTCAGGTTAACTTTAACAGCTCAACACATGCACGAAAAAAAAGGTATTGTTGAATCAAGCAAAATTTGATTGAATGAAGCAAATAAAAGTGTCATATATGCACGACAAAATATAATCTTGAAATGAGTAAATCTATATCTTGGTTCAGAGCGAATTTGAAGTTTGAATTAAGTAAATATGTCTTGCATGAAGTCTGGATCTTATTCAATCAAAAACATCCATGAATTTTTTATGAAGAGATATTGAATTGGCTCAAACAATCATTTTGTTTAATTGATATGGATTCAATCAAATATTCAGTTGATTCAATGAAATATTCGGTTGATTCAAAGAAATATTTGGTTGAATCAATGAATTATTTGGTTGATTCAATGAAATATTTGGTAAATTCAATGAAATATTTTGTTGATTCAAAGAAATATTTCGTTGATTCAAGAGAATCTGTATTTCCATTCAACAAATTTTTTGCAAATTGTTTTGTTGAACCAAATTCATCGGAAATTTCACATCATCCATAGAATAAACTAAAGTAGGAAACTAGTCGACTTCTGACCTTCTAAGTATCTCCAATCTTTACTTCTCTTCAGCTGATGCAAAACTATTTCGGATTTTTAATCATTCTAAGTTCGATTTATTCAGCTGATATTTCAAACACGAAGAATCAGGCTTCATGTATATATAATGAATTCGAGGCAGGCATAGACGAGACGAAATGATCGCCATCTGGAGGCTAAAATTCGACTTGATATAGAATGAACAAAATATTTCATTGTTATTACATATTTCGTTGCTCTATTCAATCAAATCAACGAAATGTTGTTATAGTTTAATCAACATCGACATTATTTTGGATCGACATAATTTGTTTTTGAGAAAACCATATATTTTGTTGATGGAATTGATATTATACTGTTGATTCAATAAGACTACATTCTCGATTTGAACAAGCTGCTTCCATGAAATAATCATGTATCATCAAATATTGCTCATCAGTCCAACATAAATAATTCAAGCATAAATAGTTTTTTGATGCAACAAATCCTATTTTACCGTGTGTGCCTTCCTTCACCAACATAACTGGACTCGGGTGCCGAAAGTAGAGATTGCTATGTTTTGTTTTTTTTTATTTTGGTACTTTCAGTTATCATCAGGGAATTTTTTTTTTTCACGATTGACCGCACTAGGCCCAGGTCTACTGTGCCTTATTGGAAATCTGGGAAATCCGCCACTGATGTTCGAACTAGTTTTGTAACAGGTATCAATGCATTAATTGAATGAATCCAATTTCTCATACCCATAATAAGTGATTAACGAGAACAATGTAATAGGTAATTGTGTAAAACAATTCTTCCTCTTCATAATGGATTTGTTTTTGTCTCATTTAACCTTCATGAAGTTCATTCAATTCAATCTTTCATAACGAAAATGCGTCTAGAATCATAGCCAACAAATTGATAGATCGATTTCATGGGCAATCTGAAAATAAACCGAATTCAAGTGTGTCAGTTGTGAATTATGTGATAGGTTACCCACATGGTTTGATTGATTCAACTGAATTGAGAATAGAAATTATTATAATGTTATAACGAAACGTCAGATAGGTATACCTATCTATGATATTTCGAGGTTTTATTTCATTATTTACTAATTTTCTATATATTATAATAATATTAATAATAATTATAATAATAATGAATCGTCTTTCATCTGACTCTAAATGCTGGTGTTCCGCAAGAATCAATTCTAGCACCAACACTATTTCAACTCCATATCAACGATTTGTTGGAAGCAACTTCATGTCCAGTACACAGCTTCGCGAATGATAGTACCCTCCATACGGCCTTCTCTTCCAGGGCTCCAATACCAGTCAGGCAAATCAGAAACGAACGAGGGAGAAATGTTGACTACATAAATATAGACTTGGCAACAATTCTCGAATGGGGATCCAATAACTTGGTAGATTTAAATGCAAACAAAACAAGCATGCCTCCTCTCTAGAAAAACCGATCTCACTGTGCCCAACATAAGCTTGTCAGGAGTAACCATACCTTTGAAGACATCCACTTCGATGCTTGGTATTACTATCAGCAATAACCTTTCTTGGGAAAATCACGTGAGATCAATTGCTAAAAGTGCATCCCAAAAACTTGGTTTTCTGTTTCGGGCCAGGAGCTATTTTTCACTTACAGTCAGCTGCTTATGATCTATAAGGCACAGATCCGTCCTGTCCTCGAATACTGTTTCCATATTTGGAGTGCAGCACCCAAACATACCCTGAAACTGTTGGATTCTATCCAAAAAAGGGCAATTCGTGTCGTGGATGATGCCTCTCTCACAAACCCGCTCACTTCTCTGGAACACCGTAGAAAAGTTGGCTATCTAGCTCTATTTTATAGATATTTTCATGGAAGATGCTCTTCTGAAATATCAACAATCGTTCCTCCCTTGGCAGTCTTCGCGAGATTAACCCGTCGAGTTGAGGCTTCGCACCCCTTCGTGGTCACTTTGGAGACCTGCAGAACATCTCTTTCCAAAGACTCGTTCATCCAACGAACAGCGAGGCTCTGGAACACATTGCCAAGGGAGGTGTTCCCCGAGGCATATAACCTCTATAGAAATTTAAAAAGAACACCAATTCCTACCTTATTTCCCTTGGTTCTCACGATGTTCTCTGAACATGACAGGATATCCCTTTTCGTGTGATAATTATTGCATGATGAAATTAAATCGAAGAAATTGTTGAGATCAACTCATGAATTCCACATCATCCTATTAGATTAGGTAGGATTCCTCTAATTTGTCTCGAAAGGCTCTAAAATTTCGAACAGATTACAGATCCAGTGAAATGTAAATGAAGATGGTCTAGAGATAGTTTGGTCGGTAAACAGTTTGTTGTTGTTAACTGTTCGATGTTGTCACTCTCTTAATTAGTTTTTGGGATGACCATTTAAATTTTTATGCGAGCATTAGTTGAAATTAACGCGTGGGAAAGCTCGTACAGTATGATTCTACCGGAGTAATTATTTTAATGGGCTTTTTCTGTTGATTTGTGATCTGTTGAAATAATGAAATGATATATTTAATGGAATGAGAATCGTAATTCATGTTCGATATTAAAAAGCTCGGGAAAGCCACATTCTGTTATTATGCAACATTTCAGGCACTATACAGGGCGATTTTTAACTACGGTACGATACTTCAGAGTGTAATTCCTTGGGTTGTTTTGAAGAAAAATATTCCTATGAACATCATAGTATGTCCGTAGTAGCTTCGTTTCTGAGATACAAGGCGTTACAGAATTTTAACTCGCAGTTGCCTTCCGAAAACGCCCCTAAACTGATTAAGTCCAATCTAATCACTCAGAACAAAAGAAGTAAAAAAGTTAGTACCAAGTTTGATACAAATGGGCGAGATACTTTTTCGATATCAATAAAATATCAAGTTTTTCATGTTATTAAACATTTATTAGCGTGGTTTCAATTTTGTTTCGAGAACGAACCTAGACATGTGAAAAAGTAGAAGACCAGAAACGTGTTTTTTTTTTATCTCATGGAGGGCACGAACGAAAATTTCCATGATTTTCGAAGAACATCGCGCGTTCCTAGGGAGGATAGGGATAGGAGGTAGGTGGAGGTTTGTACTTTTGGAGATTATAAGTTCTTGGAAATACTTCCATTGGCAAATAATTTCAAAGCTTTGCCGTTCTATAGACGAAGGAGTTTAGGTAAAGTTGTTCGATATATTTCAAGCTTGACAACGAAAGGATGTGCTGACTGGGCCTGTCGACAAAGAATCAATGTTTTTAATGTTCCTGAAATTTAAGTAACAACAGTAACAACAGAAGAATCAACTTCTTTTGTAAAAATATAGTGCGTCCTATTTAAGTAAACTCATCGACGTATGTTTTTAGGTTTCATTTGAAACTATTTATCTAATATCAGATGTTACGATTGAGAACGAATTAATGCTTTGATGTTTCAGAAATGTCAATAATTAGAATAACCCTAAGTTACTAGAAAGTAAAGTGAAATCAACTTCTATTGTAGAAATATAGTGCGTCTTATTTATCTAAACTCATCAGAAATATGTTTTTATAAGTTTCATTTGAAACTATGTAGAGATTGTGATATCAGATGTTATGGTTGCAAATGAATTGATAATTCTAATATTCCTGAAAATTTAGTAATAAGTAGAATCAACTTCTATAGTAAAAATATGTGCTTCATAGTCAACCAAACTCATCGGAAATATGTTTTTTGAACTTTTATTTGAATTTAAAACCATGAAGACATTGGATTTCAGATATCAAATTTGTTATTTTGTTTCTGACATTGGTAGTAAAAACGAGTTATATCTATGTGTCAAATTGTATTTGACATCTATACAATTCTGGTGCATGGGAGATAAACTACTTGCCAGATGAAGTGGGACAGCCAAAAAATCGTCTAATTTTGATAAGCTATAACTCGAACATTTCTTGGCAGATGTTGTATTTTCAACCAAAGGTAGAAAGCGTCATCCTTGGGCTATGCGTCATTGGCGTTGGGTTTTTATTTTTGCGATTCGTTCTCTTTGTACAGAGTGTGAATTAAGAGCCGGAAAAATTTCAAATTTTTGACCAATAATTTGGGAAATGTGAGAGACCCTAGAATTATTTTTTAGATGTTGGGTGAATGGTTGGTCCGATACCTCGAGACGCCTTCGAAATTTTTTTGATATATTGCGTTGCTATGGAAAAATCGCCATTTTTTGAAATTTTATTTTTATTTCGAAATGTGGCCTGTTTTAGTTAAACAATAACAGCCAACATCTAAACTGCAGCGAGGGATATTTCTACTGAAGATAATTATTACCAGTGGCGCGCAAAAAGGGGTTTATGATATTTGGAAACGAAAAATTCTTTTTTATTGAGAAAATTCAACAGTTTTATTGATCGTTACATTTGAAGGGGTGTCATATCCTTAATTAGCATGATGTTGATAGATTCAGAGGCGCGCAAAAAAAGGGTTTATAATATTTAGAAACGACAAAAACGTTTTTATTGCAAAAATCAACAGTTTCATTGATCGTTACAGTTAAAAGTTGCCATACATTCAATTAGCATGATGTTGACAAATTCAGAGACGTGCGTGACAAATCAAAATTTCAGTCTCATTATTATTGTTTTTTACCTATTCAAGGTGAGCATCCAAAAGATCCATTGGCGTATTAAAGAGGATCCATCATTCAAGGTGATTCAAAAAGATTGATATGATAACATTTTTAATAATTGTTGTTGTTCTTTGTTCGCCCAGTGAAAATTTTCTTGTATCATTATTTTCAAATGAAAATTCAGAAACGTAATTCTGGCTTCTGATGTTTCTCGAGCCGTACAATTTGATAATTTAGTCAGAAAAAATTTCTAAGAATCTTGTTGATTTTTTTCAATTAAAACTTTTTTGTCGTTTTTAAATATCATGAACCCTTTTCTTGCGCGCCTCTGAATTTGTCAACATCATGCTGATCAAGGATATGCCACCTCTTCAACTGTAACGATCAATCAAACTGTTGAAGTTTTTCAATAAAAACGAATTTTTCGTTTCTAAATATCATAAACTCCTTTTCGCGCGCCACTGGTGTTAATTATTTTCAGTAAAAATATCCCTTGTTGCAGTTCAGATGTTGGCTGTTATTTTTCAACGAAAAGAGGCCACATTTCAAAATAAAAATAAAATTTCAAAAAATGGCGAATTCTCGATAGCAACGCAATTTATCAACACAATTTCAAAGACGTCTCGAGGTATCAAACCAACCATTCACACAACATCAAAGAACTGATTCTAGGGTCCCTCACATTTCCGAAATCATTGGTCAAAAATTTGAAAATTTTCCTCTTATTTCACACTCTGTACAAAGATAACGAATCGCAAAAGTAAAAACCCGACGCCAATGTTGGTTGAAGATACAACATCTGCCAAGAAATGTTCGAGTTATAGCTTATCAAAATTAGACAATTTTTTGGCTGTCCCACTTCATCTGGTAAATAGTTTAGTATAAGTGAAAATCACTATTATCTCCTCTGAACTTTAAAAAAGTTTGTGCATTAACTTTCAAATTTTTTTCTGCAGAAGAGTAAACCGAATAACCTCACGAATGACCCTGTACAATAGATATTATCATTGTATTTGAACTTTAAATATTCAATACATAGAAGTATCTTATCCATTACCAATTCGTTAAGTTAAATTATAGATTTCCATGTCTTGTTTCGATCGAAAATACACGAAGTATAACCAGTAGTAGTATCGACAATAAAATGAAGTAAAATAAATGCAATATAAGCTCAGCATGAGCTGTAAATACAATGCAATGGTGCAATGCAACGTTATTCCATTGGTGATGGAACCTCACATCGACAGCAAATTACACAAGATCGACATCCATTATTTATATCGAGACGAGTGCGGTGTTGTCAGGTTGTAACGAAATATCGGTAGATCTACGAGTTATTCCGAATCAGATATCAGATGGAGAATCAAAGTGACTATTGCAAATATATGATGTACAGGGTGGGCCAAATAGGACAATTGGAAAAGAAAAATTCTCATTCTCAAGATACATATACAAGAAAACTGGTGTCGGTGTCTATAAGGGTAAATTTTTATGATAAACTCTATGATGAAAGTCGTAATTTGCCAAAAATTCTTTGTTTTCATTGAAACATTCCCAAACTATTGAGTTTGTCATAAATATTTGTCGGCACTAGAACCAGTCTTCATCTGTCTTCATCCGAATCTTCAATTCTGATTTAGAAAAGTTCTTATCGCCATAGAAAATCTCTGAATATCATTTAATTTCCGATAAAAACGGATCAATTCATAGGAAATATTTTGCTCTTCCGATACAGGTGGTGGAAGTACACAAAAAATATTTTCAATAAAAGGGTCTATATATCTTGAAATATTGTCATTTCTGCCCTTAGAATCGAATAAATTTAATGAATAATTGAAGGAAAGTACACGGATTCTTGATTAATTTCACCCTTCGCATTCATAATTGGTTGATAATATTTCAAGGAACAAAAGTTATATCTTGTACATGATGTCTCAGAATACCTACTGTTCCCACATTGGAGGTTCAGCACCCAAACATATACGGCGCTAATGCTCTTAGATTTAGTTCAGAGACGAGGTATCCTCCTTATATGGTTGGTGATGCCACAGTTACAAGTTTCTCAACACCTTCGGGACGAACTTGACAAATTCAGTCTATTCAGTTAGCACATCTTTTTGTCTTCAAACTCAAGATATGTCAAATAAATCTGTACCAAAACTCGTTTGCTCATAGAACGGAATATCTTTGAGATTGTTTGGTCTAAAGAAGCAATCCCAAGGACTCATAATAGTTTCCAAGAATTCTGGTTACTGTTTCACCAACATAATAGGGATCTCTCTCGTACAATCCAAAATGACATTAAATGTTATCAAGTTTTGTATCTACACAACTTTGTAGAGTCCATTTCATTCCATGAGAAATCCAATATCTAACATGTATCAAAAATGAGTTCCAAACTGAAAATTTCAACTTTTCGATATTTTTATGATGAGCTATTAAACTCTAAACATGTTTTGGTATGGGTACCTACCTAATACGTTTATCATGTTCAACTGAAATAACAATTCAGTTTGTGTTTATTGCTAATATTCAGCTTCAGATTCTTCAGATAATTTCACAAGATCTCCTGAATCGCGTTATTCATGTGGCAACATCGCAACACTATGTGTTACAACGCAGATCGCGCACCGCTAGCCAGACTCATTCATTTCCATGTCTAGAAAAGCAAGGCCACGTCACGTCTGATCAATTCATTCATGAAATCTCCCATTCCACAATATGTAAACAACAGTATAAACGTGGGTAGATGAAAGTATTTCATCTTCTATCCACTGGCGATATACGATACGTCGTTCTAAACCGAAAGGGTATTCCGCAAAGCACCTATTCGGGCCCACTGCCATTACATTCTCATTGAATAAATATCGAAGGTGGTTGGGGTTATGGAGACTGGCACAATAAATAATGCTCTGCATGGACTGATAATGAATTATTGGCATTCAAATACTTCAATTAGTCTTTAGGGACCTGAATTAATTTTTGCAACACTGCTTACGCGTCTTTTATGGAAATAATGTATGTGTCTATGCGTTGCTGGAAATTGTTGAATTTCAGAGCTCATTTCAAATGTGCTGCCAAAGCTGCCGTTTGGTCATGTTCGGTGATACCTGATACATGATGACGTCAGTTCTTACGCTGTTTCCTTATTGGTCAAATACCCTTCCCACTCATGAAGCAAGGTTGTCAAGTCACCAATTATAATCAAGTTATTGAAAAGCTGTTAGAGTCCTCTGTCGTTGAATAACACTACATCCAAATTGAGTATTCGATTTGACCTAATATATAGGAGAGAGCCATGATATAATAGTTATTATTTTTTTACTGTCTCAAGCAACTGCTTGTCAAAATATTTCTTATGCTCCATGACAAAATATCATGTTGATGTTGGTTGGAGACTTGACAACATGTGCTGATTGCTGAGAACTGACAAGACAACACCCACAATACGTGCCGTGTTGTCACGTTTACTTCTAGTGTGAATTAATATAATTATTATTTGAACAAATCTAATACAAACAATATGCCAGAATACAATATAAGTGGGACAATTCCAATTTTTTATAGCTAATTAAGAATATCACCAATATATTTTGTTATCGCTTGGAGCGCACGAAAGGGAATCCCTATAATGTTTAAAGAACATCGTGCGTTCCTAGGGAGGATAAGGACAGGAGGTAGGTATTGGAATTTATTTTGAACTTTTGAAGAATATATATTGTTGGGAATACTTCCACAGGCAATGAATTCCAGAGCCTGGCCGTTCTATGGATGAAGGAGTCTTGATAAAGTGCTGTTCGACATCTTTCGAGGTTGACAATTGACAATCGAGAATTTATGAATAATTATTGAATAAATAATAAATATTTCTAAAGTTCCCAATCGTATTTCAACATGATAAAGATTTGAGGACCTTTTTAGGAATTCAGTATTTTAGGAATTGAAAGGTGTTTGAATGATGATTTCATGTATTTAGAAAATTAAAAAAAAATCCACTTGCCCATTAAACTTCTCCAATTTCTATGTCTCAATGCATCATGCAAACAAAATAAAGATAGTGACAGCAATATCAGTTATCTTCTGAATGAGAAATTTGTTATTCATTCTTTTTTCTGCATGAGAAATTTGTTATTCATTCTTTTTTGGCATTTACAAAATGTCTTTTTTTTTTCTAGAGTGACGATGCCGAATATACTACACCTTTTTCCGTTATGAAACAAGAGATTTTTGATGAAAGCGATGAAGACCAACCACAGGCGACCATGGGATCCATCCAGAAAGTACCTTCCATCAGTGATCTTTCCGATCCTGAGGCTTCATTGGGTAAGTCAACTTTAAGTTATAATTTTTCAATCATTCGTTTTTATACCAACCAGCAGTGTGGATGTTTCAACAGTAAAAACAAAGGGATTTTTCTAAAGTCAGAAGTTGCCCATATTCCACGTAGTGTTATAATAATGGATGTTACAAAGTTTTCAGTGCAATTATCAATCACTATGACAACACGATCGACTTTGAAAACACAATCGACTTTGACAACTTCAAATTATTTTCATAAGTAATATCACGATGTTTCGGATATTCGAGATACAATGAAAGACATAATTATGAGAAGATATTCAGAACAGAGTGGTATTCTGCTAGACTATTTCACGTTCACGAAGCATAAAAAGCAATTATTATAAATGAGTGATCCATACTGACAAGTACAGCAATAATTATTTTATGCCAAACTGGTAGACTTTGCTTCGCTATCCATAGTCACATCCAGATTTTTTTCTGCTATTCATGGTTACATCGTCGAAAATATGAACGCTGCCAGATCAATCAGAATTGAAAGACAGCCCATGTTTTCCATAAGGGCTCAGAGAAAATTCATGAAATTTTATACAGGATGATTCTTGATGCCTAGTTCAATGGTGATATGTGCAATATTGCCAAATCAACAGTATTTCAGATGTTGTCATACTTCAAAAACTACATTTATTTCAAATATGATATTTGGAAGCATGCGTACCGAGGAGTGCTGAGTTGACTGAAATAAAAATACATAATCTTTTTCATTTGAAAAACTTGAGTTGCCCTCGATATCTGAAAATCTGTTGATTTGGTAACTGCTAATATCCTCATCAAATTGGGCATCATCAGAAACCATCCTGTATAGGATTTCATGATATTCTCTCAAGCTCCTTTGAAAATATTTGACCGCTCGCTGACATTTCAACGAAAATGCCATGTTGTCATATTTCAAAAACAACTTCAATTAAAAATCTGATGTTTGGAGATATAAGTATTGAGGGGCGCTGAATTGATTACAATAAAGATAACACCTTGCTCTATTTGAAGAAAATCTTCTATCCTCAATGTCTGAAAAGCTGTTGATTTGGCAACATTGCCAATATCACCATTGAATTGAGCATCATTTACGAACCATCCTGTAGAAGATGTCATGAATTTTCTCCGAGCCGTTTAGAAAAAATGAGACCGTTCCCAGACTTTTGAAAGACAGCCAGAATAAAATTGTCTGGCCTTTTGTACAAAATGTCTCACTAACGCGAATTATAAGTAAATAAAATGAAGTAGGAACTCAGGTTATTGTCTCAGATTTGAATCCAAAGCAATCTTGATCAGACATAATGTCAAAATTTTATCGCTGATAAACGAGGTTTGTTGGTCACGTGTGGGTCAATTCGGCTTCTGTATTGGTAGAGCAATTCCGATAAAATTTAATAAACAAAAAATAACGCTAGAATACAGAAGAAACCGTGAAAATGGTCGATCCTGATTGGTTCTCGAGATCAAGAGTGGAATAGTCAATACGAATTGTCACTGACAAGCTAGTGAATTTTTCTTTTAGGCTCTCTGATAGGAAAATTCTTTGAACGCATTGACATTTTGGGGCAAATCATCTGATTTGTCTTTAACTACATGTATATTGAAATAATATTCATATTTTTATTTTATTAAAATGAGGAGAGAAAATCTGGAATACTAACTAAATGATGCCATGGCAATTGAGTTCGTTCTTGAAATTTACCAGCGAGACTTACGCAAATAAGTGAACGATGATATTAAATCACTGAACATATTATAAAAATCAATCAATTGAGAAATACGAAATAAATGATTTCAACGCCAAATCGTTCACAAATCTTATACATGCTTATACCAAACTTATTTTTTTCCATTTTTCCTACACAATCAGATCGAATTGATTGGAGAAAAATGTCCGTGCTCTCGCGAAATCCCATTAAGTAGGCCGTGAAAAAAATCACATTTCATTATCCAGCGTAATTACTTCAATCAAAGAGATTAAATGGAAGTACTAGCAGATAGAACGCAGTCTAGGTTTTTAATGCGATGTGGGCCGAAAGATACACTCACCACTTCCGTTCTTCCTTTGTTTCCAGTCTGTTACGAATTTTGTTTCATTAAGGGCTTCGTTATGAGAACAGAATGGATATAGGTATTATAATATGTGTGTGGAACCGGACGTTGGGAATTAAGTGTTTCATAAACAATTAGTGTCAGAAAATTCGTTGGTTCAAGCAATAAGAATGATCATGCCCAAAAAACTGTCAAAAAAACTTCTATTGGTGCGTAATAGATATTTACGATACGAGTATCGTAAAGACTCATATTACGATATGAGATTATCGTAGGAGTTTACGAATATTGTACAATATTTCAACTACTACCAAAAAGCTGATTATTTAATCAAAAATATTCAATATTCCTTGAACGATGCCTTGAACGATTCATTAGGAATATGTAATAAGCAAGCTTTGCAAGGGTTGGGCGTATGGTTGTCGTGAATCTATTGTGTTCTCGGGTGTCACTCATTCGGCGAACTGTCAACTTTGACGTGTTAATTTCAATTCGAAAAAAAATTCAATATTCCTTGAACGATGCCTTGAACGATTCATTAGGAATATGTAATAAGCAAGCTTTGCAAGGGTTGGGCGTATGGTTGTCGTGAATCTATTGTGTTCTCGGGTGTCACTCATTCGGCGAACTGTCAACTTTGACGTGTTAATTTCAATTCGAAAAAAAATTCATCTGCATGAATTCGGATCAGGAAAGTTTAGATTCCGATATTGAAATTACGGCGAATGCAGCAATCGAAACTTTAGTACCTGCTAAATCCCGGAATAGGTACGAAAATGAATTTAAGAAATTTTGAAATGGGTTCTGTTCAAATAAGGCCCTGATCCTGGTATATCAGAAAAAAATTTATTGGCTTATTTTGCTGGTAAAGCTGAAAAAGAAAAGCCATCCACATTATAGACACACTACAGTATGTTGAGAACAACCATTTCTATAAAGAAAAATGTGGATATCAGTAGGTAAATATTCACAGCTGTTGGCTTTTCTGAAGCGGAAAAGTGAAGGCTACAAGCTGAAGGAATCTAGTATATTTTCAAAAGAAAATTTACACAGATTCCTAAAATTGGTCCTTATTTCTATTTTGAGTAGAGATAAAATTTGAAGTAATATTTTTTTCACTTAACCGCACTAGTGCGAATTCATTAGTGTCAGAAAATTCGTTGGTTCAAATAATAAGTGAAATCATCCCAAAAATATCGACTTTTCCTATACAAAAGATCTTATCTCATATCAGAATCCTATACGTCTTCAACTTCAAAATGTGACCAAATAATAATCAATACAAAAATAGAAAAAACTAGCATGAATCATAACTATCATAATAGTGTCTATATGAATTTTTTTGGGATTTTTAGGGCAATCAGGAAATAATATTTTTCAACCTGTATATTAGCCTACTGCAATGCTTGAACCGTTACTATATTTGTAAATCGAAAGGGAAGGTTCTTTATTGAATCTGACATTATTCGAAAGACACGCGTTCTACATATTGACAGCTTTTCATTATTTTTGTAAATAATTTTTAGCTCGCTTTCTAGTTATAATATCTTGAATAATGCTGATTTCACAGGTTAATGTGGAAAAATTAAAGAGTTCAGGGGGAGTGATAATTCATACCCTCGGTACCTTCATAATGGTATGGACATAATTGGACACTTTAAAAGGGAAAGTCTTATTCCCGTACTAGATTGAAAAAAACTGATGTCGGTGCCTGTTGATCAATTCGCATGACAAGCTCGATGGTTGAAACTGCATATCGATATCTATCTTCGTTTCAGAGTTACAAGGTGTTTTTCGAAAATATGACTTTTCATTTTTTTGTCAAAAGTTCTTCGTTTCCATACAATCATTTCCAAAGCATTGTGTTTGTCATGCAAATTGATCCGCAGGCACTAAAATCAGTCACCATATACCTAGTTTCAAAATAGAACTATTCCTTCAAGGAGAACAAGTTATATTCTTGAACAAGATATAGGAATGCCGATTTCAGTGCCTCAGGTATGAATGTTTCGCAGTTATGTTCATGAGAACATACAATTCTAGCCAAAAAAAATATTTGTAGCCACTTTTGAAAAATGCCCATTTTCGAAGAACACCTTGTAACTCCGAAACGAAGACAGATAGCGATATGCGGTTTTCACAATTGAATTTTGCATGAGAATCGACCCTCAGGCATCGACATCAGTTTCCTTCTATCTAAAAGTGACCCACCCTGTACATGCCACATCAACTATTCCAGAAACGTTAAGTTATGTTAAATAGCTCTAAACTGTCACATCCTCATTACTTTTTCAAAGTTATAAATGTCTCCCCTTCTTTGTATCGTTGTATTCCTGATCACACATTACATCAATAATGATTATCATAATATGTTAGGTGTACACATAAAAACAATACTTCATTCTTCAAAAAGAATATGATTAATTATTTGGAAACAAGCATGACTGCAAACTGATTTGGCGGTATAGTTATCTTATAACCATATTTTCAATCCTTCGGAGTGTACGAAAGGAAAGCACTATTATACTGGTGGAACATCTTGTGTCGAGTCTTGTGTACATAGGGAGGATTTGGCCAAAAGTTCGTTGGGATACTTTCCTAGGTTGAAATATCCAAAGCATTGGCGTTCTATATAAACGAAAGAGTTTTGGTAAAAAATGTTGCTAACTAATTTATCCTCTCACAATGGATCAAAACTTCTTCTTGAGTAAAGCAAAATGGCCAAATTTAAATTATTCAAATGTCACTTTTCTCGAACAGGAATATTCTCAGATAAATTATGAACATGATTTTCTTTTGAAATTCTTATCGTGTGTGTTCAATAGATATAATTCAATGTTCGTCGTGGCATATAGCCAGGAAAGTAGTTGTTTTCTGTTGAATGAATCGAGAAAGAATTGAAATTTTCATCACCTAGAGAAAATTCGGATTCTCAATGTATTTATTTCTATACAGTGTGTCCCACTTACCATGCTCACCATGAGTATCTTTTTAACGATGAGAGATACGAGGTCGGTTAAATGACACCAAATGTGGAGTTTGGTCATAGTGAGCTATGACCTACATTTGAAAAACTAAAGTTGGTGCTGATATCTCAAATTCTAGAAGAGTTGGTATAAATTTCATATTTTTTTCGAAATCACTTCGAAAAACTGCCATGAGAATGTGAAATTCCCATTTGAATATTTTCATAAATAAAGAAGTCACGGAGGAGACATGAAAATGATCAAAATCTGTTTTTGCGTATAAAACAAAAACGAATAGATTTTATCAAAATATTTTTTCACATTAAAGTTGGCCTTGACAAACTCCGTTAAAAAGATACCCATGGTGAGCATGGTAAGTGGGACACACTGTATATTATTCCATTTTTCATGATCGAAACTTGTTATTTTTATAGACCTTCAATCGCAGATACGTGATTAGAATTCAATTCAGAATTTCTTTCCACGCCCTGTATGATGAATATCAATTTCTCATACATCCAAAAAGTCACTTTCCTTGTGGTTTTTATGCAATGCCCTAAGTTCTTCGTGCAATATAATCAAAGAAACAAGTGTACAGATCAAAATATGATGCATAATCATCAGAATGAAGCAGTTCAACTTGAGACGTGGACTTTTTCGAAATTTTTCACTCGCAACCAGTTTGACCGCTACTACTTCGTACAGGTAATGAAGGTTTAATCTATTTGCAATTACCCACACGTAGTGCGTCATTTTTTACGATGTCTTATACATTTCATTCATAAATGAGCATGAAAATAATTAGGGACAGGGTGTGCCAATGAAAACGACCACTAATAATTGATGGGGGAACTCCAAATGGAATTATTTTAGGATTTTCGTAAAACAGACGTGGCATCTCAAAATTGCATAGGTACCTAATTAGAATCAATATCATTGCTCTTGAATCAAAACTGTGAATCCAAACCATTCGTTCTCATAATAATATAGATATAGTGATGAGAATTATCTGTGTTCATTGTTCAATGATAATAAATTACACTTTAGGAAACATTTTCCTATTTGGACTTTTTTTGTTTTGAATGACAGGTTATTACCTTCTGAATATTGGTCTGCAATCTGTATAAGCATAAAAACCTCTTTTTTTATTCATACCGGATGTAGCAATTACAGCGTATTTTATTCATGAAATTTGTAATACCCTGTGGAGTGTAATAGTTACACTATCGAGTTAGAATTGAAATCACACTTTGGTCTTATATCTTTTCAACATTTCTTTTTCGGATTCACTTCATTATCTTTACTCATTATTACTCAGAAATACCATTTTATTGAGTTACATGATTTTATGGAAAATTGAAAACCAAATCGAATAACGAAAAAACAAAACGAAAAATTTAGATGGCCTATACCCAAGATGAGAAACCCAATGTCAAGTCGGTCCAGGTCTTCGCAAATTTGAATTATCAGTCTCTGCGGTGCGTTTTCCAAAGTATCAAGTCACGTTCCTCTTGTAATCTCGTTCCAAGCATGTCATATAGATTCTCAATGGGCTTTAAATCCGGGCTCCGAGCTGGCCATGGCATGGTAGCGATACAGACTTCCTCTAGATAATTTCTCACAACTCGGGCGACGTGAGGCCTGGCATTATCTTATCAACAAAAATCCTCAGAAAGGATTTTCACATTTCCGAACCTAAAAACCAAGACCTAATAACTCGCCTAATAATCTAATAATACCGATTCCATTTGGTGACGACTCAAAGCGAGGAATGAAAAAACGAACAAGTAAAATATCTGTTATATTCTGAAACCTATATATACTGCTTTTGGAGATCAAGACGATTTGAGATTTTTATTATTCACATGTTTTGCTCGGCTATTATCTATGTATCTATTTTTTCCTTCATATATATAAAATGTGAAATGTTATTAAACCAAAAAAGTTATACTTACTAGAAACACAATATTTATCTTATCATATAGAAGCTAAACATTTTGTGAGATTCAGTTCATTTTTTCAAATTTTTTAGTTCCTATTTAATTCTCAGTTTTTATTTATTGTGGAATTGAGTCTGTGTTGTATTTCACTTTTCCTTCATTTTTCCTCTCTGTTGAAACATTATAATAAGTTAATTTAAATTTGCCGCGCATTGATTCAAATCTATTACATTTTGCTGCCAAGATTCAGTACAAACAGACACTAACGGCTAACGGAATCCCAACCTTGGTTCAATGCGACCAGTCAAAGAAATGCCTTCCCAGGCCCATAGCCTGCTACTTCCCTGGTTATATTGCCAATTGAATTCAATAAAATCATGCCATGCTATAAAATTGTGTTTCTTGAGAAATAGGAGAGATAATGGAGTGAATTCAAAAAAGGAATGTCGAAAAAATATATCGACTTGATAACTGTTGATAATAATAATAACTGTTGATAACTGTTACACTCCACAGGTTACAAATTTCATGAATAAAAGACGCTATAATTGCAACACCCGGTATTCATAAAAAAAGGTTTTTGTGCGAATCGTTTATTGGTGTTATTATACAATAAATGGATTTACACAGGTCAAATGTAATATACATATAGAGGGAGAGTGACTTCTCCATTAAAAAATAGTACATTATTCATCAAGGGACAGAAATGCAAGATTTTTTCCGAGGTGCGATTTGTAGCTCGAGAGAAAAATCCCACCAGGACCCAATTTACCTAAAAAATTTGCGGGGTCCTTTCGACCAAATCGTAGACCTATATTTCGGAATGTTATCTTAAAATTTTGTTCTCAAGGTAAGCTGTTGATTTGATCATTTACAAAGTTACTCTTTCAACCTTCACTTCTCAACGAGCTGTGACAGTTGAAATTTGGAAGAATAATAATTAGACTAATCAGAGCATACTTAATGGTTTTTATATTTTTAATCAGACAGTTGATAGCGGTGCTAGGGGTAATTTTCGATTTTCTCGAAACTGAGAATTTCGTTTCCAAAAGTGATTTGAAGAAACTCCTCAATCACAGATTTTGCGTTTGCGAAATACCTGACTAATTAGTCTTGGTAACAGGAACGAATACCACACGAACAATATCGTCTTTTATGATTTATAATTTCATCTCCAAGCAGCTGAAAGAATTTTTCCGATTTTAATTGGCTTGACATGCGTGCAGCTTCGCTCTCGTTACATTGTTACATACCTACCTCTACATAACTTACCTCATATTATATATCTGCAGCAATGTATCAATAACAGAAATAATTGGCATCTCAGATATAAATCAAAAATGTTTTTTCCGAATTCCGCAGCAGCCAGGCGTTCAGTTACTTCACAAAAATTGATAATTTCATAAGATATAGTCTGAGAAATGAGATTGGAATTTTAAAAATAATGTCATTAAAGTTATCGAAGCAAAATATTTATTCTGAAAAAACTTGAACAGAGTTAGACTCATTGATTGGTTCGTTTTGCGTACATACAAGGTGTTCCAAAAGTTTTTATGGGTGTATACCTGATTCTTAAAAAATCAGCTTCATAAGTAGAAGTAACAATAATATCCCCTCTCAGTATCACAGTGGAAAATATATTTTTTCCACCACTTACCTGAGAAATCACCATTATTCTAGGATTTCCTCTAGTGAGAAGATAGGTCGATAAAAATGGCAATAGTGAATGATACATACTTTGCAATATACACACATAGATTTCGATGCGTATGCAACCAATGAAAAATGAAACATTCTGTGAAGTGAACCAAATACATATAGTTGAAACTACGAAATTCATTACAGATGAAAGCAATTCTTACGTAATGAAAAATGTTTGGAATAATGTGAGATGTGATTAATATAAATCCCAAAAATGTCACAAAACAAATCAAGTGTGAGCTGTCACTCTCATGTGTGAATTAGAACATTTCAAATAACCATAACTCTCGGTATATGGACACATTTTTGATGACCAATCGCTATTCTATATATATTAATATCACTGTCACTTGAATTCTCAGTCGTTTTCACAATTTCATCTGGAATTTTAATACAGGGTTCATTTTCCATATCACAATTTTAGAAATATGATGAACAGTGCTGAATAAACACTGTGAATGACATTGCACCTTCAATGGACATGAGAATCTGAACTATAATAAAAGATGTTTGTATTTCAGTGTTAGTAGTGTATTGCATATCCTAGATGTATAATACTACTATTTAAACTGGGCTCACTATGGTGACAGTAGCTAAGAGAACGGAAGATGTGTACCAGTCTGAGACAATCTGAGCAATACACAACTCCATAACTATGACCCTAAATGTATGGGGTGAATTTTGAAACACCCTGTATCGTAGAATAAACAATTGTTTGATTTTATATTCTATTTATTTTCTCGCCCGTTTTGGTAATGTATTCTAATTATCAGTTAGAGTCACTGTATGCCTATGGAGTATCTCACGCCATCTAGTGGTGTGAAGCCGACTCACAATCGACGTAGACTGGCTGCTGAGAACGGTCTACCTTGCCGACTAGTGTATTTTAATTGTAGTTCAGACTAACCAACGCAGGTGTCGCTAGATGTACGAAATTGGATTGTATCTGGAGTATTAGAATGTATTTGGAATTTGGTGTGACAATACATTGCAATTCCGTATATCGATTATAAAGGGTTCAAAATAACTATGCAAGATACTTACTTTCGTTTCTTTTTTAAATTCTTCGACCCATTATCTACCGATTTTTCGAATCGTTCACATGTTTGTGATTGCTTCTAGGTCAATAGAATATTTCCTCCAGATGCGTGATTTTTTCCAAAAGGTAGCAGAATTGTTTGAAAGTCAACACCAAATATATCAAAAACAGAACATTCTTTCCTTTTATATAGGTGGACAGATAATTATCTGCTATCTCACATGTGAGTACCTACAGGGTGGCCAACTATGACGTGATATACCGATATGCACCAACAGTCATAAATTCCCCAATAATCGATAAGAACATTCCTCATAGAAATATGAATTATTATTTTATAGTATAAGATGATAGTCTTTCTACATTGGTAGGATCATTGAATGAAGACTGTAGAGTTGTCGAGAGAATTGTACTGAGATACACATAATACAAAAGTCGCATCGGATAATTGGATTCAAAATAATATCGTGAATATCAATAATTATTTCAAAAATATACAGAGAGAAAACGTTTTATGACATGGAACTATTGAGTTTGGGTTAGAAGGTATTTCAAAATAATGAAATTAAATGTTTCCCTGAAACATCAAGCCCATTGTTTCCGACCCAAGGTTTGTAATCCAATGTCAGCTATTCTTATTTCTATTTCTGGCGATGTTTGTGTGCAAAAAAAAAATTTTGATTGGTAGGTAAGTATGTACCAAAATATGTTTTTTTTTTAGAAAGATCTATGATTCTAGCAAACATGAAATAATATTCAGTTTGCTTTCAAGTATCAAAATTAATAAAGAATTAAGAAATATACAGCGACTATAACTGAAAAGAAAGCCCAAATTTCTTCAAATTTCAACTGAAAGCAACTTCATTTTTTATACTAATGTTTTTATTGCGTTTCTTCGAGATTTTTGAAAAAAAATTGTTTGAATAAAAAAAATGTATCAATAATTGACAGAAATATATATTTTCATAATATTTTGAGATGTATCATTGAATTTGGCTGTAAGTGTCATTGAAATGAAGCAGTAATTTTTTATTTCATATCAATCTGTGTTCAAAAATCAACTTGTCGCATACATCACTAATGTAATCCGAAAAAAAAAAAAAAAAAAAATAACATGCACAACATTTGAAAAAAGTTGACAGTCGCTGATGTTAGAAATTTGAAAAATATATCATCAGATCCCACTCAGACTTCAGAGCAAGATCGGATCATTAATATATAGCAACGCTATGGCTTGAGGCGTTTTTTATCACTCTTTATGTATGTAAATTTCTTAAATACTTGATAGTGTATAAAACAAGTAAAAAAAGAAGATTTCTCATAATTATTCTTATTCGATATTTTTGTGGTATTCCAGTACCTATACCTACATTTTTACATATCCATACAGTTCGCGAGGAGGGGGGAACGGCCCCCCTGGATCCTCTTCTGGCTATTTTCTGTGAAAAAATCGAGTTTAGGAATTGTTGGTTTTGTTTTTTGAGTTATTTCAATAGTTCTTCCCAATTGCTCCTCTCCTGAGGTAGGTATATATAAATCAATGCAGTTTCTGATCCAGAGTATGTATAGGTTGGGGGGAGATAATGATTATTAAAAGAATATCTATCCAATTACATAAATATGAAATACCTAATACAGACTGTATGGAAGGGGGTAATTTCCCCTTTACCCTTGGATCCGCCACTGAACTGTCATTACATATTACAAGATTTTTTGTTATAATTTGTCTTTGTTCCATCGGTTAGTATTTCATTTTGTAAAATACCTAACCTGTTTCGAACAAGTATAGAAGGTATTAAGCGAGATATTATGCTATAGGTATAATGGATGCAAATTTCAAAAACAAAGGAAAACACAAATAAATCCGGAAGAGGCGTTTAGCGTAGATGAATAATTGCTGCAGGCCACATTTGTGAGAATGTTTTCTTGTTGTTTGGGTGACTGACCGTGTATATACGATTCAAAAAATATCCGTGGACTCAGGAGCGTCCTAGGAACATCAAGCATCGATTTGATTTATTTCGTAACTAGTTAGGTAATAGATATTTACGAACCGTTTAAAAAATGTTCATTTTATGTAGATAACAATGGAATTTTGTGAGATCCCGCAAAACACAGCTGATTCACACAAAATGACGTGTCTCCTAACTAGTTTCGTAATACATAACTGGATTGAGGAGATGTATCAATCAATCAATCAAAAATATACTTTATTGTCGAAGATTTCAATCTTATTGACAAAGCATGTTTCAGTAAATTATATAATATAGTATAATATAGAACATAACAGATGCAAACGAATACAATTAAAATAAGAGACATGGTAAAAAGAAACAATATATATATCACCAAAATGGAATTTTGGAGAGTCGTCAACTTGCAACTATCTCATATAGATATACAATTAGAATCAGAATCACATTTTTCGCACGATATCACATTGTTAAAAATCATAACAGATTAAAATATATTAAAATATAACACAATTATAGAAATGGAAATTACAATAGAAACTAGACTATGTCATTGTAATACTCCTGCAGGTTATAGTAAGCCCTCTGTAAAAGTATATCTTTCACTTTTTTTTTGAACTTCTTTGGGCAAGGTATATTTCTGTAAGCTATTGGAAGATGGTTATACATTTTTTTGCTTTCGTACATGACAGAGTTTCTAGTTAGACTAGATTTGGGTATAGGTAAAGGAATACAACCTTTGTTTCTTGTCTCATATTTTCTGGTTTCAGTTATAGGTAATGTTGAAGTGACATATTTCTTGTGCATCAGGCATACAGTTTCCAGTATGAATAAACAAGATAGAGTCAAAATCCTTTGATTGATGAATAATGTAATACACTTTCCAACGAGTTATGTAATATGTACGATATTTTTCTTGCGACCATGAGTATATAATCAAAAACACAAAACATAAATACAAATTTCAAACATTTTATTGTTTTTATAATTTATATAGTTATATTAAAAACAATTGAATGTTTGAAATGTGTTATATATCTTTCATTTATGTTGAAATTAATCTAACTTATTATTTGGTGAATGAATCATTCTTGCTTCCCGTCGAATAAAAATTGGGACTGATACCGTATTCTGGCAACTATTAAATGTTCCGCCATTTTGTAGTGGGTGAATATATCGACTTCATAATTTAGGGTTGTGAAGAATTCGTCAGGAGCTTTAAAAGGATGTATCACAAGACCCCCTTTCCATTCATTTTTTCCCAGATGGCGCCCAGTCGCCATCTTGAAATTTTCATCTGTCAATTTCACTCCAAAATATAGAATTCATGCATCAATTCAATAACCTCAAGTTTCAATTTCTTCAGTCGATCCGTTCAAAAAATGAAAGTGCAAGGCATTAACGAAGAGCACTGTATATAAATTATATCGACGACATGACAGTCCAATGACACACCAATTGGGCAATTGAAATTTTTCGATGTTAGTTGCATTACGCAAAATTGTTTTATGCATTAAATAACGGGTGAAATAACCTTAACAAATACAACTCGTTTTATTGATGATTTTCATTGATTCTCTTTGTGGTAACAAATTATATGTTGCAACATCATTTGTTTTTCGAATTCGAATGGGTTTGCCAGTGTGAATACTCAGTTTTAGTCATGTTATCGCCATCTAGTGGCAGGAGCGGTAGGATAACGCGATCACTTCATGACGCTGCCATATTTAGTTATCACATGAAGACTCTCACGTCAACACGTTACAGAGTGGTACTATATAAGTAAACCACTCTGCTGCCAGATGGCTCTACCTGACAACTAGAGTTGTACTTGAGTGAAATGATCCACCAGTCCTATTCATAATAATGAGATCTTTAGTTCAATGAAGGGATCTGTGTTTCAATAAACATCAATACTTACGAGGATATATCTAGATACGCCCCTTATAATTTGCCCAAGTCTACGACTATGGTAGGCCTGAGGCTGAACGATTTACAAGTCGACTATCTTCCTTGACAGCCACCTCTTGTTCGACTCGAATGAGCTTTAAACTTGAAACTCTTGAAAGCATCGTCCAAGTATACCGGTGTGTCCTTTTCTATCTGTACTCGCAATGACGTATCGGAAAGAGACGAAAACTGTCACGTGGGGCGAGTTTATACCGAAAATGCGGAACAGGTGGCGCTGTGATTGTTTTTTTCTCGTTGGCGGATTACTGGCGAGGTAGGTTCTCGTCGATTCGTGGATTTTTTGTTTGGTTTTGAGACAACAACGGTGAGGGACTGTACGGTAAAGAAGTTTGAATTGAGCTCCTCTTAATCATAGTCAGAGCGAGCGACTTACAACATAGAAAATAGAAAATGCAGCAACAGTGCCCTCAAGGCTGGTGTTTTCCCACTATACAGGGTGATTTACGCAGGCCACACATAGAAGTTTTCCAACTTGCAAGTTTCTCTCCTGTTCAGTTGATATAGATAGAACATGGTTTACTGAAATCTGAAAAAGAAAATGGTAAATTCAAGATTAATTACGTCACCAATTGTCACTAAGATCTGAAAAGTGTCAAGACAAATACGAATTTCCTATTCAAATATCCATTTTTCATCATCTAATTTGTCCTCATACTACACGTATATTGAAATAATATCAATATTTTCATTTTATTGACAGACAGTATTTATAAAATAGATGTTCGCACGGAGTAAAAATCTAAGTTTTTGTGAAAGAAATAAGACTAGGAATGAAGCATCGCACTTTTCACAAAAGATGAGTGGTCTCCAAAACGCTCTATATAGGGTGATTCAAAATTGGATGTTAATATTTTGAGGACGTATTGTTGGGATCAAAATAAGACTTTCTCTCCATATAAACATGTGTCCTAAAATGCACCCCATTTGGGCCTATTTAACTGAGGACCTCCCCCCCCTCCAACCCTCAAAAAACTGGGTTTACATAAATTTTGAAGAAAGAATGAAATAAAGTGATTCAGAGGTCATCAGAGGCCTGCCAATTTTCATAAGATTTGATACGTTAACTTAGTCACGATTTCAAAATATCTTTTTTCATTGCCTAACTTGGAGGGGGTGAATTTTAGGACACATGTTTTTATGAAGAAAAAGTCTTATTTTGATCCCAACAATATGTCCTTGAAATATTTACATCCAATTTTGAATAACCCAGATGTATTTGCTATCTTTTGGAACGACATCTCGGAGCGATTATACATGTTGTTGAAATGTACTTGGTTTCGGTAAAATAATTGTCTTGGTCTGACTGAAAAAAGTTGATCATTTTATTTGGAAAATTATGAGTGGGGGGATGGGGCTCCACAACGTGTTGTCCCAGGGCCTCCAGACCTCTCTAAATCCGGCTTTCCTCCAGCTATTTATGTTTGGGATCAACCCCAAAAATGGTCATCTTCAAGACTGAAAATATCAGAAAATTGACAAAGAAAGAAAATTTTTCATCTGATTCTATAAGAAATAAATACCAATTCCTATACAGATGTTAACGATTGAATTGTGATGGGAAATCATATTTCCACTGTATATTTTTGTGTCAAAAGTGTGTGATATTTGGATTTCACTTTGTAAATATCTATTGACATCAATTGTGAATATTATCCATTCTTATTTTGTAAATATACACCATATCAACCTCTACCATACAGCTTTCGGCACTGCCAAAAAGATACTCGCAAGTATTCAAAAAGATGTTCAGTTCTTTCCCTCTGAAACGAGAAAGAATGTTAGAAATAACCCTATAAATGAAACGAAATGATGCTCATCAGAAATAGCTATTTGTGTATTTAGAGCGCAAAGTGATAGATTGCCGCTCGACAAAGAAAGTTACCGCGCGATGCGGAGCGGAGCGCGGTAATCTTTGGAGAGCGGCAATAACACTTTGTGCTCGAAATACACACAAGATTTTTTCTACTAACGCAGCTTTTGGAAATAACTACCCTGAAAGTATGACCGATTGAAATAGTTGAGAAAGTTCTCATCCATATTATCCCATAATATGTCCAAGGGAAACAAAAAAAGAAAAATTGAAATGACTGACAAGCCAGAAAAAAATGTCGGGCCTACCGAGAATTGAAACTGGACCACCAGCGTGGCAACCTGAGCTTCAGACCTCTGAGCCATAGTATACGATAAACTCTGCAATTAAATTGAACATTACTCATTGATGCAATAAAATAAAGATGCACTGTCTTTCTGATGACAACAAAGAGTTTAAATATAAAGTATAATTCATCGTTTTCAACAGATATGCTTCTTGTAGAAATTTGTTGGAATATATCTTCAGCGGTGAATGTTTTGGATTTTTCTCGCTTTGTATCCAATAGACTATTTCTTGAGAAATGCGTTAAGTTTCAGATACTTATTGATTCCGATATTATCTTTAACATTCAAGCATGTATACTATTACGCACCATCGAATATATAGACCAATGAGTTGATGACTTCAAAGTCTTTGATTTTTTACCAAAATAAGCCAGTAAAACGTTTCATGAATACATATTCACCATCTCGGAGTGGCACCAATTTATGAATGTATCTTATTATTGTAATTCATATTTCTTCCTTGATTTCTTCGGTAAGAGATTCAAACTCTTGCGCTTTCTATATACTATATCATCAGGAAGGAGGTGTGTTTGATGATTCACTGTCACTATATTTCATCATGAAAGAATTGGGAGTTTTCAAGAATAGATAAGTATAAGTTACAGACAGAGATAAGCGAGCGTTTTTTCAATATTTCCGCTCACGAGCGCAAATGCTGTCAAAGAATTACATTTCTGGGAAAACGTCAACTTTGTGCTGGAATTTGAAAGCGTCAAAGGCTACTTTGTTAAGCGTTTGTAGAAAAATATAATTTTTGTTCACTGTACTAATATGTTATATGCTTCTCATAACATTACATATAGGTATAATGCTTCATAAATCTACTAGGCTCAAAGCTCTTGTTAGGTCGTGCCTTTTACAACATACATAACATGGTTATAACAGGCCATTATACAGGAGTTGAACATTGGAACGGGAGCTCGAACACTAAACAACATCTCCGTGTATAATGATGTTTCATCTTTTAATTGAAACCTCACGATTATCCTAGGCGGTAAACGACTTTTTGAATGGCCGAGCTCGAAAGACTTGTTGCAATCAAGGAGGCTGTAAAATAGTGTAGTTGAGAAAAATAAACGATTGATGATATACGTGTAAGAATCATTGAAATTTCGATTGTTTCAGTTTCATTATTGGTATCTTGTTAGTTCTGGAATGAATTATTAATATAGGTCTGAAAATGCTTCCTATTATAGGGAGCTATGCCCCTTTCAATAGGATTCCTTTAGAAGACGATTTTTCCTCTATATAACTGGAAAACCCTTTTAAATGAAAATTTTTGAAAATATTTGGTAAAGAAAATAGCACTGAAAAAGTCAATATTACATAATTGTTACCTATACTATAACATTTTGTTGAAAATAATATGAGCACTGCGATGTTTTTTGCGTTTGTTATATACTTGTAAATATCTGGCCATTTATTTACTTAAACCAATCTTTCTTTTATTTTTCTGTATTCCATCAGTATCATCAGCTAGTAAGTTACATAACAGATCGTGAACCAACCGAAAATCATACATTTTCTATATCTACTCAACTGATTACGCCATTTCGATTTACGATAGTAATTACCTTTTGGTTTTCGTCAATTAGCTTGAAATTATTCTCAATCGAAGCATAACCAACAATCGAAGAACGCAAAGTTGAATGGACCAAAGAGAGGCATTATCGAAGGTCTATGTCTCCTCCGCCAAATTATTGATCCTAATTTAGCTATGGATTAGCAAACTTGTTCCCATGTCAATTATTCTCAAAAAAACAGTTATTGAAATAAGACTTCAAGTAGGTCGTTATAACCGATTGTTCTCGATATATTGGCTATCAAAGTAAACAAAACAATTTTATAGCTGCAAATAGGTGTTCATCAGAAAACCACCACGTTATTCTGGAAAATTTTTGATTTCCGATTAAATATTCTTCCTCTAAAGTCTACGGATTCGAATTTGTCTCTTTGAATTCTTCAGAATTATCAACCAAGAATTGTACTTCCAGTACAACGACTTTCCGCCAATTTCTAAAAAAACTTTCCATCATAATGTTCGAATCGAAGAACATCGTGCGTACCTAAAAGGATGGATACGGAGAGGAAGTAAAATGCAATCGCGTACCAACAGGGGGGATGAGGGGGACATATCGCCCTATATACCGATAGAAAGACACCACTCTTCTTCACGTTTTAAGTTTTCATCTCCTAAGGGTTACTTGTCGTTGGCCCTTGTGTGAGACTAGCTTGAGGACGCATGCTCAGCTGTAACATCAGCAGTGACGAATCATAGAGTCGATGGAAATAGAAAATATGGGAAAACAGATAGAAGGCATTGAAATAAAGATTCCACACAAAATTAAAATCTGTCAAAAATAGAATTCAGCCGGCTTTATTTTGGCATGCCACTTGCAGTTGAAAGATCAGGAGCCTCTATTAAGTAATATAATGAAAAACTGCTGGGTGGACTGAAAAATCAGATAAAGTTGTCAAATCCCATAATAGCCATTATATAATGAAGATAGTTTTAATGAGGCAATGGGGAAGGTCACTGATTTTTTAAAATGACATTATCGTGAACTCTATACTGAAAAACTACCAGCGAATTAATTTTGAATTTCGTCATTCATGCTAAGACGATGAAAATAATAAATTAGAATATGTTCATTTCAAAACACACAATTCCTGCGCCATTTGAAATTTTGTCAATTCATTGGTGTGACTGGTGCGACGTCTTATTCCCAACACGCCTATTGTCCTTGAACTGACCAATCATACTGCAACACTGCAGAATGACGAGGTATCAGAGAGAGATAGCCACAGTTCGGGACTAATACGTCACGACTCCACCATCATATTTGGCTGTTTGAAATATCGAATGAAATATGCTGATTTCAAAACGATATAGATTCGATTCCCTTCAACTTTAACTCATAATATTGATTGTACATCAAACGTAAATCATGATTCGTCGATTGAAAGAGGTTGGCACGGATTTCTTCTCTCAGTGGTCTTCTCCATTCTAGGATCAGTAAAATAATGAAGGATTCACTATTCTTTGCTATAATATAGATTATAGTTTCTATTTTCTATTTATCAGTTCCTAGATCATATTGTGATTTATATTTTGGAATATAAATTTTATTGTCACAACAAGCTTTAAACATCTACACTTGTGATCTCGAGAACGACGTGAGAAAAGTTTTAGATGCTCTGAAATTTGTGCCGTCACCTGGTGCGAAGTTGGGGTACTACACTTGATCTCTTCGAACGGGGCGGTTCATGTAATCAAGATCGAACTTCACACAGGTAAGTTCGTTTGATCTTGTGATAATAATGTGTTTTGAAAAAATATAATATAGAGAATGTAATTAATTAGAAAACATAATGAGAACAGTCAAACAGTGATGGTATTTCTCGTTAACAATTTCAATAACTTGAAACCAGAACTTCAATTATGAGGTACAAAATTGTATATTCTGTCACTTCATAAATACCTCAGAAATAACCCATCTGCTCAAAAATGAATGACCCAATTAGATCTTCCCACCATATCAAATGCCAATAATTATTATCACCCGCATGATACCAAACAGCATGTGATGAAGTTTCCTCATGAAATTTTTTCATACGAATGAGAGGAAGAATATCTCATCAATCGGAAATGGATTTGTCTCAAATTAAATGGGATTACCTTTTTCGGACAAGACTTTCGACAAGAGCGCTCATTAATTCGTCTTTATATGTTCTATTCGATTAACGGTGATTTGGCGATAATTACAGAATCAGGTATGACTATAAGCGAGAGGATATCGGGAGGAAAACGGCCATAACAAAAAAAAACTGCCTTAATGGATTTCAACATCCGCTGCTTCCAGTTATGAATGAATCGCTCTCGTAATCCGGCGTACAAAAGATAGTAAAGTAAGTACCCAGATCGAGATAATGAGCATACAATCAGAAAGAATATATCAAGTGAAAGGACCTTTCGAGAAATATAATTGGCAATTGCGCAAAGATTTATAAAATCAGTATATATAATATGGAGTATCTGGAGTTAGGCACCTTACAAAATGCTGTCATCATGAAAATTGCAACTCTAAATGAACAATGATGACTTGAAACTTTAAGCTTAGTTCGAAAACAAAATGCAATATCGAGAAGTGTTGTCAACCAATTCCAGGGTGAATTTGATTTTGTCTATTCTTCCATCTTATGGCTTGCCTCCCTAGCTTAGTTCTCTGCTAGCTAGTTTTCTGTCAAACAGGTCTCTCCATGTAGTGGTCGACGGAGTTTCATCTGGCTCTCTCATCATAAATGCTGGTGTTCCGCAAGGATCAATTCTAGCACCAACACTATTTCTACTCCATATCAACGATTTGTTGGAAGCAACTTCATGTCCAGTACACAGCTTCGCGGATGATAGTACCCTCCATACCGCCTTCTCTTCCAGGGCTCCAATACCAGCCAGGCAAATGAGAAACGAACGAGGGAGAAATGTTGACAACATAAATATGGACTTGGCAACAATTCTCAGATGGCGAACTAATAACAATGCAAACAAAACACAAAGATGCCTTTTCTCTAGAAAAGCCGATCCCACTGTGCCCAACATGAGCTTGTCAGGAGTAACCATACCTTCGAAGACATCCATTTCGATGCTTGGTATTACTATCAGCAATAACCTTTCTTGGGAAAATCACGTGAGATCAAGTGCATCTCAAAAACTTGGTTTTCTGTTTCGGGCCAGGAGATATGATGATCAGAAAATGAATGGTATACTTCGTGAGAATATTGAAGACAGAGTAACTTGAAAAAAAAAAAGAAATTCTTGATCCGAAATAATGACGACAGTATAGCAAGTATTATTTTACTACAGACTTGCAACTGCTTTCTGTGCCCATCATGTATGTGACCGGAAACGGCTATTTGAGCATATAGAATTATTAAAGCTGAATACTAATCGAGTCGTCTATATCGCAGTTATTCTTTCTTCTTCTCTGTTTTCTCGATCTTCAAACATTAAGAGATATTGCTCCTGTGCATGAGTCAATCAATGGACGGAAGTGACGTCATTATTTCGTGTCGATGAGCCAAAAGCCATGAATTAGGTAGACTTTTTATAAAATTCATCCGCCAGAAAATATTGTTGTGCGACTCAAACTAAGAATTATTTCAAAAGTGTAGACAAATTAAGGGGGAAACGTTTCAAGCAATCGACGATTTCTAACCTATTTTCAAAATCAGCTGGTATAATTTCCTGTAGTATCTGAATTTTACATGCCTGCAATCTTAATTCTTCGGACATAATATAGTGAACTGTACTTTGCGGAATAACTGTGATTGCAAAAAAATTTCGTGTAGATAAAGTGGGGTCTTCTTGTATGCAACTCAGAATTACTATTGTATTGCTGAGCCGATTCACACTATTGGTGATCTTTTTCTTACGATTAGCAGATCCAGTGGCCAAAAGTTAGCATGCCATGTTTTTGTTGAATTTTTCACTGAAGGATCTTTATTGACTATAGTTCTGAACCTTCTTGTAATTTGATAAGGTTTTGTTTCGGAAGAAATTGCCACACACCAGCAAAAAATAGAATAATCATCTACTTAGTGTCTACTTCTTCAACACAAGTCACATTGTGGAAAACTTCTTTTCTCTGCCTGTAAGTTGGAGGGGTCCAATCCAACTTGAAAAACATATATCTACATTATATTTTTACCATAAAATTGTTTCATCTTTACCAAAACAAATCCATCTGAGTGTTGAATGTTGGCCAACTTTGCAAAATATCTACAGTATAATTTTCTTCATTAATCCTTTATGATACTCAATGGTTATTAAATTTCAACCACAGTTCATCAACTTCTTCCTGCAAGAAATTTGTAAAATCGAAAAATGAATTAAATATTGAATTGAATGAATTCATAAATGATACTCACCATCACATGATTTCCATCATCTGATGAATTTTCCTCAACATGATCATCAATTGGCGGGCTACATCAGTGGTACTCGGTAGTACTCCTTGGTGGGGAAGAGCGAATTCCAAATTTTTTAAATTTCCTTGTATGGTTCTGGTAGTTCTCATATATACAATCTTCCTGAGGATATTTCCACTTCTCTTTTAGTAAATGATCCAAAATATTGATTTGGTATAAATATTGGAACTTAAGCATTGATTTTTACAGATGTTAAATCATTACCAATTTTAGTACTAAATTAGAACTCGACGATATTGAATACAGTGATTACTTAATCGACTTACCAAAGTCACTTCTTAGCAGAATAGGTACAATGTAAAATGATAATATCAAAATAATATAAAGGCATAACACAAAGAACCAAATAAGACATCAGCAATAAAATTTCATGTGGTCGCTGTCGCTCTGCAGATATCAATGGGAGGAACACAAGCTCATTGTCAATCCTACAAAGAAGGATATGTCATTTCTAATTTGAAAAAATGACTGTTGGTTAATATTAACTTACTGCTCGTTTGTCTTCCAACTATATGACAGTAAGCGATCTGTGGAAATATATAAGTTATACAACATAATATAGTTGAAACACTATGTTTAGATTGGTTTAAAATAGTTTCAGGTTGATTTTACATCACTTTTCGTGATGAAACTGAGTTTTAATCTTCTCCTGAAGATGCTAACATAGTTAGCGAAACACGTGTCGAGGCGTTAAAAAATCGGTTTGGTTATAGTGGTAAAACAGTGTAGTGTATTATCGTGCCAAAGGTTCCAGTCTTCGATATATCTTTTTTGTCAGTTCAACCCATACTATTTCTTTGAGTGTAGATTTGAAATGAAAGCTCTGTACAGACATCGTCCAACTATACCTCTACAATGTTTTAAAAACATCAGTGGAGTAAAAAATCTTGCGTTGAATAATAGAGACATTTTTGAAACGACTGTTTCCTATCGAAGTCGAGATTGCCGATAGAGTAAAAGCACCAATATAGGTACCATAAGTACGCACTTATATTTCCTGCCGAGTAATTTCGAATGCCCCAAAGGCGCGTAGCGTAAGTATACTGACCTCTTATGTATACCTGTTCATTCATAGATATCGTGGGAACCACGTCAGCTAAATATATGTGAATGTAGGCCTTCCTCCTTCTATTTTGCTGTCGTTCTCTTTCTTACTAATTTTCCGAAGTGTGGCCTCAGGCCCTGTGTAGCTGGTGCGCCGCTAAAACCGCTACCAGTTTGTTTTCGTTTTGCCGCTTAATTCTGTGGTATTACCGGTCGCCTATATTTAAATTCAATGCTGTTTCGTTATAGTGTATTATGGTAGATATAGTTATACTGATGGATATTTAGACATTTTTTTTCATTCGCTCTTATACTTGCATGCTTCGATATCGTCGATAACTATTGGTTGTCGTTAGTTGGAGCCACCAGTGGTGTCAACTCAGTATGTCAAACTATGAGAAAATTATTTTCAAAGGAAAATATTTTGCTATTTTATGTTGAGAACGGAAGCAGATTCGTTCTCGAAACGTCCAAAGATAAGTAAAAGTATGAATTTTCTTTCAATATATATGTAATTCTTCTCTTGAAATATATTTTTCCGAACAAAGTGGCACTGAAAAGCTATTGGATTTTTCTTTTAAGCTCCCTGAGAGAAAAAGTTGTTAAACGCAGTGACGTTTTGGGGCAAATAATCTGATTTGTCCTACTACACATATATGTGAAATAATACTCATATTTTTATTTCATAGGAACGAGGAGAGAAAATCACAAATTGTCGCATAGACGTCGGTGCGATGTCAGATGGATGTTATTTTGTCCCATCCAAGATTCATCCTCGCGAAGACGCTGCGATAAGTTATTTGCGATATAACAGCGATTTATTTTTCACAATGTAATTGCAATATGTTATTTGTGATGAAAAAGCGATGTGTTCTTGCGATAAACCTAAGGTGTGATGCAAAATCACGTGAAAAAGTTCCTTCAAACATATATGACATCTAATGATAATATGTGGTGGTGTGCCGCTACTGTATCTCGGAATATATCCCTATAGCCCGTTGTTAATCACATTATTCACATTATAGAAGTGTGGAGTGTAACAAAAACAAAAAGGATTTGATTGTGATGTCAGATAGAAGTTTTTTGTGTTATGGATATTGTAACGGTACAGGTAATAAAATGAATGGAAGCCAGAGATTAATCTGATGTCGAGTACTGTTAGTATCAATACAACAATGTGCTTGTTGCATAAGAAGGCAACGCATAATGATGAAAAAGATTTATTGATAATATACGATTTACTATTTGAAATTACGGTCGATTTCGATAATTTCCCGTGATTACAAATGCTGAATTCTATCTATAGAGAGCTTGATGACCTGAGAAGGCGTTTTTATGATATAAAGTTCATTTTGAATCTTATACAGGGTATCTCATAAGTCATTGATCAAAGGGAGTGGGGTGGTAGGGGGGGTCATTTCATTAAAATTACAATAAAACTATATCACATTTGTGATTTTTTCTTTCACCAATTTCATCCACATGGATGCACCTTTCACCAGAAATAATTTTACGACATGTATGTTTTGTCATCGAATGATATATTTGAGTCGATTTTTGAATGCCGGTGGCAGAATTAAAAACTGCCCCACAAAGATAACGAATCATTAGAACAAGTTGTCAATTTAATACAGATTCCGAAATGCTATAACATCTGGGGTTATTCAAAACAGCCTTTTTGTGATTAATTTTTCTCGAGTGGGTCGCATTTTTCAGAAGACATTTGAACCATCAACAATTTGAAAACAACATATACCGTTAGTTTGATTACAAACAAATGACCCCCTCTACCACCCCACTTCTTTTGATCTATTACTTATGGGACACCCTGTATAGGCTTCGACTGTGCCCAACATAAGCTTGTCAGGAGTAATCATACCTTTGAAGACATAAATTTCGACGATTTGGTTTGGGCGCACGAATGACTAATGATGCATATACAGGGTGATTCAGGTTTTAAGGCACAAACTGAAATGGGAGATAGATCTCATCCTTTTAATCAAAAAAGTTTATAAAAACATTAGTTCGATCTCGTTCAGTAGCGGAGCTACAGTAGTGATTCACACGAGACCAACGAGACGAGACTTTCATAAAGTCTCGTCTCGTCTCGCCGATGAAATATGAAGTCTTGTCTTGAGTCTCGTCTCGCAGCCCCGAGTCTCGTCTTGTCTCGCGTCTCGTACGAGAGTCTCGCAAAAGTATCGCAATTTCGTCATGCATGATCTTGTTCCAGTCTAGTACGGGATATTTACCTTTGCCTACTTTCTAGGTATAATGTAGAAGAAGTAGAAAGAGGAAATTACAACAAAAATAACATTGTTTATGGAAATGTAAGTATCTAATAGGTACATACTTACATCATACATCTAAAGAAGACAAAAAACATAGCATTATATATTCGAAAGTTATTAAAATGAAATAAAAAGTAACACGTATATATTCTAAACAAATAAACAAAACAAAAACTTTAATCCAACATTATTTTACTTATTTGAGAAAAAGGTATCTAAGAAAATAGTTATTTGTTTTACTAGGCAGAAAAGTAGTCAATCTACATTTTCTGCCGTGTGAAACATAGAATTTTTCCTTCAAATGATATAAAACCAATTTTGTGTGATTTTTTTATTGAAAACTCCATCATTTTGTGTTCACCATAAATGTCAGTGTCAATTTTGATTACAAATTTCATTAGAATTTCTTGAAACGTTGCATAGCAACAAACTTTTTCTGCCTAGGCAGTAAAAGTACATCTTTTCTGCCTGTTAAGCGGCAGGAAAAAGCCACTATTCCTGCCGCTTGGAGAAAAAAACCTTTATCAGTCAGATCAGCCTTCACAATCGCAAATGTTTTTGTTTTTCACCCAGTCGTTAAGACATAACAAACATCGTGCAGATTCATTATTAAGATGATTCCGATGTTTTCTTATAGAATTTTTCCTAAATATGTTTTATTATGAATGAAATTCTCAAGTCTGCAGTCAGCACGCAGAAATATTTACCTGCGAGACTCTCGCACGAGACACGAGAAGTCTTGCACGAGACTCGAGACGAGACCAATGGAAGTCTCGTCTCGCCTTGTCCGAGTCTCGTCTCGAGTCTTGTCTCGAAAACGAGACGAGACCATGCGAGACTCTCGAAAACGAGACTCTCGCGGGCACCACTAAGCTACAGGGGGTCAACGTTCAATTATTTTTTTCTATTAATTGAAATATCTCGCTTACTTTTCAAGATATCATTTTGAAATTTGGTGTGGTCAATACTTTCTAGAAGATCATCATTTCAAGCATTTTAAAGATTTTCAAAATCTACAGGGTGATAACGTTTTTGGAGGTGGAGGCTTTTTTATCCCCTCCAAACTTTTTCGTAGTACGCCTCTGGCATCTTTCAGTGATCAAATTGTGTAGATCGTTCAATTTGGAGGCTTTTTTTGCTCATCAAATTTTTCCAAGAAACGAACCGTTTTTGAGATAAATAAGCATATACGTTCTAAAACATGTTAATTTTGCCTATGTTTCGCTTAAATATTTTATTCTTTGATAAAACAAACATCTGGCATTTTTCAAAGTTTTCAAACATTTTGATGCAAGCAGGTGACAGCTTTTAGATATTTCATTTTTTGTCGAACTGACAGATAAGCAAAACAACTCTAGCTTTCCATGGCTTATACTAAGTTGAAATGTCACCAAATTGTGATTTTCAAAGATAAATACGTTATATCAACAGCAAGGATGACTAGAAATATATTGTTCTAAAAAATTGTTTTCTATTTGAAATAACGAAGTTGGCTATGATATCAGACAATTGATAAGCGATATATTTTTTTTTGACATATGCATCTTATTCTACATCATAAAGTGTCTATAGAAAGTTTTCACCATTTGGAAAAATATCCAAAAATAAAGAAGTTATGTCAATTTTTCGAAATCAGTCAAATGTCAATTTTTGCCTATATCTCGGAAACGGTTTGAGATATCGAAATGCGGTTATCACCGACGTTTCACGAAAATCAAGCTCTAGAACCCTTGGTCAGTTTTCCTTTACCTGGTCTGGACATAGGGAAAACTGCCAAAATCAAGCAATTTGGGAAACCCTGTACTTCGCCCGTTATCTAACATTTTCTTTCATTTTATGAACTATTGTGGTAATGACTTTGAGTTTCTCCCTCTTTCATTCCACTATGAGTAAATATTTGGCTTTTTCCTAGTTGATATAAGTATGTATTTTCCCAAAATGATTCTCGAAAATTCATGAAAAAAAATTCCAACTTATTTTACGGGAATAATATTCACGAATTTTTCGAAAATTATTTCCTCGCATGACTTTTCTTGTGCCATCATCGTTCTAATTAACGTTATATTATATTTCTCCGTCGATTCGAATGATTTCGAGAATTCGCTGGACGGAAAAATTCCACTCAGGGTGGATTTCCATTCGCACTCTCCGCATTCCTGCAGTTTCCTTATCCAATAAACTCTCCTATACGCATCGATGCAACATAAATTCTTCAACGCTAATTATGAAGATGAAGAGCGAAACGCACGAAGCGCCAAACGAAGAGAACAACTCGACGAGATCGAATGTACAGGGTGATAATATGTTTCGAAAAGTCGTCTGAGATAACTCAGAAAAAATTACAGCTGAAGATTTTTCGTTCCAAAAATAGTTATTTATTATACAAGGGAAAAAGTAGTAGATTTTAGCTCCAGGTTGTGTTGTCTCCCGACGCGAAGCGGAGGGAGACAAAAAACCGTGAGCTGAAATCTAATATTTTTCCCGTGTATAATACACTATTTTTTTCTGTGACAAAAAAAGACTAATCAATATTGAGCAGATATTACATTATTTTGAAATCTGAAAATTTTCGACGTGAAATTTTAAGTTTTTAACAGTAGGGACACTTGCGTTGTAGGCATCTTTATCATTCTTTTGAAGTAATCAAATATCTGATGTCACTTCTGTCAGTCTAATTCTGTGATTTGATTACAAAAAATTGCGGATTTAGTGGTTGTTCAGTAATATACGTAACCGCGAAGTTGAATGGAAAATAAAAAGACTTGCAGTTCTTTCTCGGAGACGGTATTATTGACTCATTTTTCGGAACTACAGCACAACAAAAGCCATCAACAGTCGATATATATATGTGATATATATCCGGGAAAAAAGTACTTACACTGAAAAAAAAATTGAGTGAAATTTCACTCGATGTCCACGCAATAATGAGTCAATTTCGGTCCACGCCCGATTGAGTTGAAATTTCACCCTACTTGACTGTGTAAAATGGTAATTCATGAACCAATTCAATCAAATTTGTTATAAACATTCTCATTGTTATGAGAACTTGATGAAATTTCGAGTTTGAGTTGAGAATTCACTCAAAAATTTCAATCAGTAAATTCACTCACAACCACATATTCATTCAATCAGAGAAATTTTTTACAGTGTATTTTTTTTCCCGCGGTAAAAAAGTTATTTATGAAAAGTGACATTTTATAACCTGCCAACAGAGATGAAATGCCAAACTTTTTTCCCGTCACAGAAAAAATATATTTTTATCAGATATTTGATTACTTCCAAAGAATGATAAATATGCCTACAACGCAGGTGTCCCTACTGTTAAAAACTTGAAATTTCACGTCGATAATTTTCAGATTTTAAAATAATGTAATATCTCCTCAATATTGATTTTTTCTGTCACAGAAAAAAATAGTGCATTATAGTGTATTATACAAGGGAAAAATATTAGATTTTAGCTCACGGTTTTTTGTCTCAACAACAACACAACCTGGAGCTAAAATCTACAGCTTTTTTCCCTTGTATAATGAATATCTATTTTTCAGATAGATTCACTCTGAATGAGAATATATTTTGTAATTTTGAATAAATACGCTTGAAAGAGCATTTTGATCTTCTCAAATCAATGTTTTCATTTCTTCGACTTCATTGCTTCATTCAAGAATATACAATTTTTTTAATTCTCTTGTGAAAGAAATATTGATTCTTGTATCAAATATCACTATTATCTTGAAGCTGAGCTGGTCTCCCTGTAGAAGCAGCAAAACAATAATTGGATTCACAAACAGCAGCCGATCTATTAAATCAAAATAATCCTTTCTTCGCTAATTGTATTTATATCAGCAGGTACATAGATTATCGCAAGGTTTACACGTGTTCAGGAGCATATATTGCAAATAAAATAAAGGTATACCAATATAGAAGATAAATTACTCAAGTCAACATCAACTAGCAAGAAAAATCTACTTGATTGGAAAATTTACGTCATTATTATCAGATTTGAGCGTGTATGCGGGAGCTCTGCAAAGTTTTTGCTATACACAGGAAAAAATTATTTGTTAATTAAGTTGGTAAACTGGCAGATGCTGAGGAAAATGAGATGGTACAAGAGGTATGTAGTATATTCTCGTAAAAAATACATTGAATTACGGTGAGATAAGCGTTATAAATATACAGCGGCTAGTCATATTTTAATTATGTCATAAAGATATTAGATATTTCTCATTTACCAAAATGTGAAATGACAAAATGTTATCAAAAATCATCCTTCCATGGTGACTGCATGTATTCAATAATCAATTTATGAAGATGAACAAGTTTACAATAAACTCGAAATGATTTTTTGATGGACCGATTCAACTTATTGAATTGGCCTTTTCAATAAATTGTTTGTTTTTGTTTTCTATATAGATATTTTGTTTAGTTCAGTATGTATATCGTCCTGTATCTCGAGGTCAGGATATCAGTTGATAAAAAATAATAATAGATAATAAATTCTGAACAAAAATTTAGAACCATACTGAATTATTGGTGCGATCCTTAAAAGAATTATGAGATGTCATTCAATTCTTTTAAGAAAATGGATCTCTCATTGAATCTGGATAGGAAGCACCCTTTCGAGAAAAATATCGAAATCCTGAAGTAAAATTCTATAATTAACCACCCTGTAGGTAGTGTGTAGGTGGACAAAAGCAGAATCTATACAAAATTCCAAAGCGAAGCGATTCTAGAGATATGTTTTAATGTATAATTCCTTATATATACATATATGTCATTTAGGAACACCCTGTATAATGAATAAAATCAATCCTATTCTTATTGAATATCTTGGTCGACATTAATGCGACAAGTCGCTAACTCTAATATTCATTGTTGAGTTGAATCATTTTATACTGCAGGTTTATTTGAAATTGTTTATACTGTTTCTTGTTAAGGCAAAGCAAACAAATCGTTTTTATAAATGTTATTCAATCCCAATCCACTGACTCCGATAATAAATGCAATGAATCATCCGCCATATTTTTAAATGAATTACCCGACGAATTACCGCGCATTCGCCATAATTTCGGTTGACAGTTCATTCGCCATTTCTTGTCAAAATTCTTGAGGGTTCTAAGATAACCGAGGAAAAAATCGGATGATAGAAGTGTTGTTACCCTATATTTTGAGCTGATAAACTGGATATCCATGATAACAACATCGATATCATGTTTTCAGTAATCATTATTGATAGGTATCATTCACAGTGGTGTAGGCAACATGGGGAAAATAATATGGGTTACATACCTACATGAGAAAAAAAATCAGGCGTTGTATTGAATTTACCCTATTTATATCTTACCAAACATCAGGTGGGCACTACAAAAGCACAAATTTATTACTGCATGGGCGATACCCTTCAGATTTTCACTCTTCAGTGACTTAACCACGAATGACATTGACGTTTTAGTCTTCTGGGTAACCAAAATGCACGATTCTATACTATACCTGAATTGGTCCATTCACATACATTCCATCATTTCAATGAAGCATATTTCCAGTTTTTAAAGTTCCATTGTATGTAGTAATTTTCAAATAATGAATCCCATTAATTCGGTTATATGTAATAATGTTTGATATTTTTATAAATAATAGTATATTCTTCAACGAGCGTATAATGATAGCTATTATTCCCGAGGATATGATTCCGAAACGAGCCGTAGGCGAGTTTCGGAATTATCCGAGAGAATAATAGCTATTATACGCGAGTAGAAGACTATACTTTCTCTACGACTATACGATAGTCAGAAATTCAATGTGATCTAATTATTATTTATGAAAATAATATACTTGATGTATGAATGTTGATGATATGATAATACAATTGACAGGAATCTTTAATATTCAACGAACTCAATGATGAAACAACACAATAATTATAAGGTCAGTAAATTATGTTTCTCGTACTTAGTGACTAAATTTTTAGTGATATTCTCCCAATTCGTGAAATTTAATGTCGGTGTTGCATTTAAATCAACACTGACATTTTCATTCATATTGCTAGTTGAGGTTTTTTGTGTGAAGGAACTGTTATTTGATGATGAACATAGTTCGATTCATTGAAGAATTCGAATCTGCCTTTTTTTTTATTCAACATGGAATCTTCTAGGAATCCTTCTGCCACCGATGTGCTCTTCCAGCCACCATGTCTTTTCAATGCTGTTATACCTCCACCTGCATTGACAAGCAAAGCAATGCCCGGTGTACATCTCGGGATTTGGTAGCTTCTGCGTACATGTAGCTTCAAAAATGTAACTTATTAATTCCAATTTTCTGAATAGTACATTTTCCTTTTTGGTAATTCATGAAAATATTGGAAATCACAACATTTGTTGCTCGTATATCAATGTACTTTTTACAAAATTGATAAAATTTCCCGGTTACAGTGAACCTCCTTACAATTTTTGTTTTGGTCTCAGGAATAGTTATCATCCATGCAGATTCAAGATCTTGAATATCTTCAATATTCATAGAGTACATTTCTATGGAACGGCAAGCCTCCATTATATCCTCTAGATATCAAAGTTAAAACTTAAAAGACTCTATCAGTCAATCTGACATTCGCGAAAGTCAAGCCGTGACGTGACCCGTAAAATGAAGCAGAGCCTTCTTGAGAAATTTGTTTGGTAGATTTGCTGGTTTTTCATTAGTCTAACCTTCTCAGTTGCTGTGGATCCTGAAAATTCTGAATCTGTGATTGGTCGAGTGCCGTTGAATAATGAGTTGGGATCCACGGTGTCTTGGAATCATCTTCATTCATCAATTACTAATCTATAATATGTAATCAATGTAGTATACGATAGTCGTAGAGAAAGGTTTTAACGCGAGCGAAGCCTCCTACTGAAGTTCTTGTATTTGATATAATTATGTCAATATGTCATGATATGTCTTGTATGATATGGAGAATTCAACTATCAATCAGAGAAACCGCGCAATTGATTCAGTAATTTTGTCACGAAACTAAAGATATTGGAAATTGAACACCACCAAAAATTTCAGATGAAGCCTTTACCTATGCTTTGTCATTGAACTGAATTGTTTATAAAGCTATTAAATTGACAGCAATAGATTTCAACACAAATAATGCAATTTCTATATCTGCCGTCATCTCGTGATTGTCATCAGCAGCAATCTAATAATTATTGTTTTATCGAGCCAATATAACAATCTCCAGATCACGTCTGCATGGTTATGTAACACCGAAAGAAACCGGTCCTAAACCTGAAGAGCCAGCGCCTTAAGAAATCGACACAAAAAATCGTTCACCGATGTAAATGCTAGTCTGTGAGCCACCGATCTTAGGCGCCACAAAAATCACTTTGGTCTCTGGTAGAAGTCCATGTTTGCTCAAAGTGGGGTGGAATTTTTCAAAAGGAAGAAGGAAAGCTCAAAGTCATCTCCACTACTTTATTACTGATGTGAAAGACCATCTTCAGCCGTATTTAGAAGTTACTACAAGCAAAGGCATGTTAAAATATACATATTATAAAAACCACAAGTTGACTTACATGGAGGTGAAACAGTATTTTGAATCAGATACCGATGTCTATCATCATAATATCGTATAGTTATATTGGTAAAAAAGGGGAGTTGAGAATGTTTTCATTGAAAATGAAGGGCCTCCGTGCCCTAAGAACGCTCGGTTTAGTGAGTGTCATATAGTTGTTTATTCAGATAATATACTTTTCTGCAACCGACACAAAAGTCCTCCATTTTGATACCAAAATTAGCTCTTGAATTGACGTTTCTCTTACTCATACAAACATAGTTATGTTGCTAGGCAACACTTTCAGTTCCTAGGAGCTAAAGATTAACGTTAGCTCATAGGAACTAAACAGGATGTACAAGGTCATCAAAAATAATCAACATTGTTATGGTTGGTTATTTGGGTTAGGACGCATACCTGATGTGTTTCCGATTTCGGCAGATTTGGCATTTCATACTCATGCTGGAGATATAAATACACCATATTATAGTCAACTACTTTTGTTTTGATCAGAAAAGCCTTCAAGATTCAATACTTGCTCGATTGGTATTCCAGTCATTCTCGGGATCTGATTGATTGGATAATTTGTTTTTGAATAATCACGGCCAGCAATTCTCCTTTGTCTCACACAACGATATTGTTTATTTTCATTTGATTACCGAGCCAAACACAATGGTATATGGAGAGAAATAAATAATCGCTATCATTATTGTTGATATATATTATAAGGCACACATATTTGGAGTGCAGTCCAAAAAACTGCAATTCGTCTCGTGGGTGATGCCTCGCTCACAAACTCACTCACTTCTCTGGAACACCGTAGAAAAGTTGTCGATGTGGCTCTATTTTATAGTTATTTTCGTGAAATATCAACAATTGTTCCTCCTAACGTCGAATTGAGACTTCGCACCCCTTCGTGGTCACTATACAGAACATCTCTTTCCAAAGACTCGTTCATCCAACGAACAGCGAGGCTCTGGAACACATTGCCAATGGAGGTGTTTCCCGAGACATATAACCTCCAGAAATTCATAAGAACATCAATTCCTACTTCATTTCCCTTGGTTCTCACGATGTTCTCTGAACATTACAGGATATTCTTTTTCGTCGGAACCCGAACATAAAAAACACTCACACTCACTAACAGGGACAGGGGAGGTAGGTATTGGATTTTGGAGGATATATGTATTTGATAATACTTCCATTGGCTAAGAATTCCAAAGACTCGAATATAAATCCCGTTCTATTCTACAAAAATTTGTTCACGAAACACAGAAGTGAAACGAAGGAGATTTCAATAGGTTTCTTGAATTGTGGGCTGGAGCCCATGGACTAACCGTGTATGCATAACCTAAATTCTGTATTACACAACAACTCGTTCTCACGACAGGAACACACTCGATCACCGAAAGCTGAATGAACCGAAAATATAGCAAAATAAAAAATAAAAATCGAGTTGCTGAATGAGATAAATGAAGGTATAGTTATATATACGGGATACGTTGACCCCGATGGATATATTTTTAGCATCTCGAATTTCGAAAAGTTGTTGGGTTGGTGTTGAAGAACCATCGAAAATGAAAGTTGAAATATACATGTCTATATACTTATATTATAGGTAAATATACTTAACCATCATTTTCACTAATTAGACGAGCAAGAAGGTGTTGTGAAGCAGCAGGGGGGAAAGCATTTTGAACAAAACCTTAATTGAATTTGTGTAAGTATTCAGAAAATTCTAAATTGATAAAATAATAGCAATATAATCAACAATCTCTTTGCGTCATTACACACTTCTGTTAGATTTAATATTGCTCATTACTCCTCAACTATGAAGTTTTGGACAAAAGTGTAGAAGGCACTTTCGACTTGAAATTATTCAAGAAATAATATGCCCTTGAGCTACGATTCATGGGACACCGAGCGGGACACCCTGTATAACTTGATGAAGTATTTCGACCAAGTCGAGCGTTGAAATCCATTCGCGCCTATATTTGTTATGAAAAAATCCTGATTCGATTCGTTTTTTTCATAATTTATTCAATAAAATTTCTCACGTCAACTTCTTTATCGAAACGTTTGTGCATGATGTAATAATTTTTAATTCTATCCTAGCGACTGGAAAAAAATTAATATAGCATTGATGAGGCTAACCTGTTCTGATGATTAACTTTTGCTCAAAACGACCTGGCATTTTTCGCCTTCATTATTAAGTATCCCAATGTTGGAGTGCTTTAATTATATTCTATGGTATGAATACATTTTTTATATTATCCAAACGAACCCGTCAACGGTCAAATATCTCGGCAACCGCGATCATCATCAGATTATTTCAAATTCGCGATGAATCAACCAAAATATACTTTATATACCTACTTTATTGCCGGAAGAATTACATTTTCATTGACAAAGTGTAGAAATATATTGATAAATATACTGTTTAATGTTTAAATACTAATGCATTAAATTATGTATATTACGACCTTAATATAGGAGTTAATAATGATAATTGTACACGAACAACACATTAATACTTATTGAAAATGCAAATATTAAAATAATATGAGATCCTGATGAAGGTATCACAATCAAAATTGTTGGTAACATAATAATGTTCAAATATGTAGTTGGTACATAGCTGTGACCATTACATCAGCATATCATAAACATAAACAGTGTTATGGATAAATGTATGTACACTCGTCTCAAGAAAACATGTCGTGGTTGGACGATGTAAGCGCTCTTATTGCAACAGTGATTTACAGAGCACACATACCATCCATGTGCGACATGTTCACTGAAGACGAGTGTACATAATATGTCACGACGAGCTTACACTATCTTGATAACGAGAATCAGTGGGGAGAAATCCATGAAAATATGAATGTGAATGCTTATATTTTACGCTCTCCTCATTTAAAATATTTTCGACAATGCAGTGTTGCAGCTTCTAAAAGTAATAGCAACATAGATATTTCGAATACAACAGCCTGTATTTCATCGCATTTTCAGATTTTGAAAAATCTAGATTTTGAACTTTCTATATCTCTGTAATCTTTTTCCATAGACTCCAAGTGTGATATATCGATAAAATCAGCTCTTCAGGCAGAATCTAAATATGCGATAAAACACAGGGTGTTCCATTTGAAATACCAATGTTGCTACTACTTTCTAGTAGTACCCTGTATATGGATGCATCAGCTAATGATAATAAGTATTTATATTTTCAGAGAAATTCGAGGGAGAGTTAGTTCTACACTGCTGGTTGGTTAGTCATATATTATACATATACGTTCATAAGATATAGGTATAAAGGTAAAATATGTCTAATATAATACTATATTTCCAGGTGAGTACATCAAGAATTCTACTATAGACAAGTAATGAGAATGATACATTTTCGAATATTCCATGCAAACAGTGAGGATGGGGTAAGTCGAAATCAAAATAACGATTGGTACTATTACTATTTGAGTTTATAATAGGGCTGTGCAAAAATATCGATAAATCGATATCATCGATATATCGATGTATCGAATAAAGATATGATCAAAAAAATATGTCGATATATACCGATTTTTGATATATCGATATTTTTTATGAAATCGTTATTCGGTATATCCGAACGATTGTGCGAAAAATGTTGTTTGAAAGCTGTGTATATGTTCGATCTGTATGTTCATTGTTTCTTTTGATGAATCTAAAGAGGTCTTGTGGACATCTTTTTATTTTCGGACTATCATAATGCAATTATATCACCTGTAAACGTTGTCGAACATTTTGTATACCATACCATACCATTCCAATAAGTTACAACATTGTTCATTGAACATATTCATAAAAAACTGAAAAAAAACTGGAAGCTTCCAGCCTGACAATTGAGAAGTTATCACCAAATTGGTACGGCAACATGGTTGTTTGAAACACTTTCAGGTCACTGATAATGATCAACGACATCTCGAAACGTGACTTACAGTCACAAAACATGCCATGCCAACAATGATGAAAATCGATCTGAGCCTACTCTTTTTATGAGCAAAATTATTTTTTTCCAAAAAAACGCCAACGCCTTGTACCAATTCAACGAGACGATTTTGGATAATAATAATAATAATAATAATAATAATTTTATTGATCTTAGAAACACAGAGTTTATAGACACGTCACGAAATTTGAGAGCAGTTACCTACAAGAGCAAAGTTCATAAAATTACGACAATAAAGTACATCAATTCAAAATATAAAATACAAATACTACATATACATGCTAAAATTCTTTGGCGTTACTCAAATAGAATACCTTATTTAAGAAAATAATAAATTCATTAAATTCAATGTTCAAGTTTGACACAAGTTTGACAATCATTAAAATCCAGAAAATATGTATAGAAAAAGTCATTCACGCCACTCCAAAAGCATCCCTATTTCTCACAACTATTTCGGAAAATTCATGAATGTCATACAGTGGGTTTTCAATCAAAATATGCTTCATGGCCTCCTTGAATTTTTTTATTGGCAGTTCTCGGAAATCAGTTGGCAGTGTATTATATAGTTTAATTCCTATATTATCTGTGTTATATAGGTTAGTTGGCCGAAATCAACTTGTTTTTATCCCAGGAATCCACAGCCGAGCCATGTCCCAACCATTTACAGACACCCTGTGTAATATATGTTAAAAGAAATACTTGTCAATAATAATTATAATAATGATAATAATGAAGATAAGAGAATGAGAAATCAGGAGATTGAGGACTCATTGCCTACCTATAAAATGATTGCTTGAGCTTACTCTTGAATGTAGTAAGAGATTGACTTTTCAAATTTGTATCAATAGTTATAGGATACGGCTGCATGGTATGAGAAGGATCGGTCGAAAAAGGAAGTTCTATGAAAGCTATACAGGGTGGCCCACGGTCGATGGTATCTTAGACGTATATGGAAAACGGTACATTGGATTATCCTGAAAATTTGGTAACTCTAATAAGCATTCGTGATCTAACGATTCAAAATATTTTCAGCGAAACAGCGTTGCCACTTTTACCAAAAAGTAGCATCATCTTTGTTATTTCGAATAGAACACCCTGTATTTTATTGCGTTTTTAGATTCTTCTCGAAGAGCTGATTTCATCAATGTATCACACTTGGGGTCTAGCAAAAATTATTACAGAGGTATAGGGTGTTCAAAATCGAGATTTTTCAACTTTAGGATTTTTTTGTGTTTTTTGGTCAAAACGGCTCACATGTCCCTATATTAACTTTTGATTAACTATCTACCGACATTCAATTGGAAAAAATACAGGATGGTCCAAGATTCAGAATTTTGATCACCCTGTATCTGTTCCAATTAAATGTCAGTGGATAGTGAATCAAAAGTTAAGATAGGGACATAAAAGCCGTTTCGACCAATAATGAATAGTTTCGACACAAAAAATTCCTGAAATTGGAAAATCTCGATTTTGAACACCCTATATCTCTGTAATAATTCTTGCTAGACCCCAAGTGTGATACATTGATGAAATCAGCTCTTCCAGAAGAATCTAAAAACGCAATGAAATACAGGGTGTTCCATTTGAAATAACAAAGATGATGCTACTTTTTGGTAAAAGTGGCAACGCTGCATCGCTGAAAATATTTTGATTCGTTAGATCACAAACGCTTATTAGAGTAACCAAATCTTCGGGATAATCCAATGTACCGTTTTCCGTGGGCCACCCTGTATATCTGACGGAGGTCTCTTGAGAGAGCTTGTTGTCTGTACTGAAGTTTATCTAAGAGATAAGTGGGCGTTTTCTTCATAAAGAGTTTAAATAAGAATGTGACAATAGTTATTTTTGTATCTAGAGCGCGAAATGCTACTTTGGTGATCGAGATCTGAAAAATAGTCGAGATGAACAAAGTATTTCGCGCTCGAGTTGCAAACAAAATTTTTTCTACAAACGTCAAAATATATATATAGAAGTAGGTACTTCGCACACTGTTTTACTTCGCGCATTGTTTTGTGCAAGGAACGTAGGATTCGTAGGAAACTAAAAAAAGTGTCACTTCGCAATTTGTCATCAATGCGCGAACCTTGTCATTTTTTGACGTTTGTAGAAAAAATTAAGTTCTCTTCTATTATACATTTTCAACCACCCCATAATTATGTTACATGATCTCTATATCTAAGACCATAAATGGAACTTACACACGCATTTTGGACTTTTTTAATTCTGGCCGATTGTATCGTATGAAGACATGGGCCATAAACAATATCACAATAATTGAAAATAGATTATGACTATTTGAAATCACATTTAGCTTGGTGTTTTGGTACATGTCAATCAAATGGAAAATGAAACTGTCCGCCATTATTTTCTTATCTGTGTAAACAATTTGGAGTCCTTCAGGTTTGAGTGGCATAATCTAACGTCAATCGTCAAACCATTCGGAAAATTAATTAAATCCAAATGTGAGCAAACCGAATCGTATCGCGCTTTGTGTTGAAAAAAAGTTTCGTATCAAATATTAACCGAATGGAATCCTTATACCGCAATATCCTTCCTGTGATAAGACTCAATCGCGCGACATACCATAGACGTAGGATAGGGGGTACGGGGCCTTTAATATGACTTTTATCTCTGGCCGTAAGCTTCCTTATTGTCAACAGTAAAAACACAAGAGCTTTGTTTTTATCAGATAAATTTCTCTCCCTAACGAAAAGATTTGCCAATCAGTATAATTTTACCGGCAGAAAAAGTGTCATGAAAAAATTGCGAGACCGTAGATCGAGCAATTTTATTTGTCTAATCTCAGTTTTTCGAGAGAAATTACTGATGGAAAATGTTTGAGTTAGTATAAGGAAATTTATCTAATTGAAAAAATAGTTCGAGTGTCCTTTGGCAAGATAAATCAACGACAAATTACAAATGAGCAAAAATAATGATTACCTTTAACGATGATGATTTCGTGTTACTGGTAGTTTGCGGAATTGATTCTCTTACATTTTTTGAGGTTTCTTCAGACGAAATTTTCCTAAAACGGCTCGGCTCATCTTGCTAATTTACCCGTGAACCATACTCAACAATCGAACTTGACGTGACATTTGAGATACTTCGTCAAATGACTTATATTCTTGTACCATTGATCTCACAAAGTGGCGTAGCTCAATATTCAATGATTTTCGTATAATTACACATCGAATACTCAGCCTATCTCAAATTATTGGACCACCAAATCTCACAAAGTGACCTAACTAAAGTCGTCTCTAGGTACTGAAAGGGGTATTGTAGGGTAATGTACAAGTCGAATGAATTTATGTATTTTTTATCAATGAGAGTGAATATTTGGATATGATATTTATTCAAATTCACCTTATATTCATGGACGTATCTAAGGCCACATTAACAAACACGTCTCGTAGTGGACGTATCTCAAAAACATGTTCTTCTCCGTTTTTGACGATGTTTTTCGAAGATTTTATTGAGTCTCAACATCAACACCAACAGAGCTTGTGGCTCCTACGGAATCCCACCGATTGTTCTTGAGAAATGTGCTCCCGAACTAACCTGTTCTCTGCATGTTGTTCAACTAAGTACTCTTACGAATTGGAGATATTCCCGTCCAACTGGAAAATTGCAAGAGTCCAACCAGTTCCTAAAAAAGAAAAAAATGTCCCTGCCTAGCAACTACAGCCCGATCGCACTGCTATCTATTATTTCAAAGATCATGGAGGAAGCTATCAACATCGAGCTCATGAAATACCTGGAACATTCAGGTATTATCAACGATAGGCAATATGGCTTCAACTGGTCTCACATATATGGCAGCAATCTATTGAAAAATATGGTGAAACCTTAGCTGTGGCACTTGATATCTCCAAGGCATTCGATCGAGTCTGGCACCACGGACTCCTCGCCAAGCTTCCATCTTATGGCTTGCCTCCCTAGCTATGTTCTCTGCTAGCTAGTTTTCTCTCAAACAGGTCTCTCCATGTAGTGGTAGACGGAGTTTCATCTGACTCTCTTGTCATAAATGCTGGTGTTTCGCAATAAGGATCAATTATAGCACCAACACTATTTCTTCTCCATATCACCGATTTGTTGGAAGCAACTTCATTTCCAGTACACAGTTTCGCGGATGATAGTACCCTCCATACCGCCTTTTCTCCCAGGGCTCCAATACCAGCTAGGCAAATCAAACACGAACGAGGGAGAAATGTTGACAACATAAATATGGACTTGGCAACAATTCTAGAATGGGGATCCAATAACTTAGTAGATTTCAATGCAAACAAAACACAAGCATGCCTTTTCTCTATAGGAAAGCCGATCTCACTGTGCCCAACATAAGCATGTCAGGAGTAACCATACCTTTGAAGAGATCCATTTCGATGCTTAGTATTACTATCAGCAATAACCTGTCTTGGGAAAATCACGTGAGATCAATTGCTGAAAGTGCATCCCAAAAACATGGTTTTTTGTTTCGGGCCAGGAGCTATTTCACTTCCAGTCAGTTGCTCATGATCTATAGGGCACAGATCCGACTTTTTCTGGAATACTGTTCCCATATTTGGAGTGCAGCACCCAAACATACCCTGAAACTGTTGGATTCTGTCCAAAACAGGGCAATTCGTCTCGTGGGTGATGCCTCGCTCACAAACTCACTCACTTCTATGGAACACCGTAGAAAAGTTGGCGATCTGGCTCTACTTTATAGATATTTTCATGGACGATGCTCTTCTGAAATATCAACAATTGTTCCTTCATTGACAGTCTCCGCAAGATGAACTCTTCGAGTTGAGGCTTCGCACCCCTTCGTGATCACTTTGGAGACCTGCAGAACATCTCTTCCCAAAGAGTCGTTCATCCAACGAACAACGAGGTTCTGGAACACATTGCCATGGGAGATGTTCCCCGAGGCATATAACCTCCAGAAATTCAAGGAGAACTTCAATTCCTACCTTATTTCACTTGGTCCTCACGATGTCCTCTGAACATTACAGGATATCACTCTTCGTGGGAACCAGAACAAGAAAAGAAATCCCAACTAGTTATAGCTCTTTCACTAATGTATAAAAAACGATGACGTTTCATGATGAACAAAATCTTTGTATTGCTCTCCTCTAAAATAAAAAAAACTGAGATACACGTGAGATGACCGTCGATATGCATCGTCATCACACTGTAGAAAATTCCTCTGAGTGAATGAATATGGGCTTGTGAGTGAATTTACTGATTGAAATTTTTGAGTGAATTCTCAATTCAAACTATAGCTATTTCATCAAGTTCTCATAACAATGAGAATGTTTATAACAAATTTGATTGAATCGGTTCATGAATAACCATTTTAGACAGTCAAGTAGGGTGAAATTTCAACTCAATCGGGCGTGGACCGAAATTGACTCATTATTGCGTGGACTCGTGGACATTGAGTGAAATTTCACTCAATTTTTTTCTCAGTGCAAGATTCAATTGCTTGTTCGTTGAAATGTCTCCCTGCCCTTCAAAAAAAAATTTCGATCCGCCACTGTATCACAAACACAGAAGTGTTAGTTGTGACATTTCAACAATTAATTTTCATTTCCTGTATGGCCCTTCGATCGTTCGTCTCCGATTGACTTTTCTCTGCATTGTTGTGTTCCGTGAGTTCCGTGACTTGTTTCCATCCCTCTCGGCATACCGAATGTTTGTTTTCATTCGGCGCGATGTGAGTTTATCTGGTGAAACGGGATGTCCTGTTCGCGTGGTCCCATTGATAGACGATAAGGGAAGAGGTTATTTTTATAGAGAACAGAGTTGGAGTACTCGGTATGTTGGTAGCTGGCTTATGCTCCAAGTTTCTTTCGTTGTTTGTGTCCGCCGCAGTAGGTATTGGCTTTTTCATAAAATAACAAAATTTACTAAAGTCCATTTAATTTCTGTAATTCCTTCCGAAAAAATACAACATTCAAATGACAAATGTTGCTGCTGATTATTTTCGCAGTTTCTTAAGGAATGATATCAATAAATGCATAATATAAAAGAAGATTCAGGACTAATTAATGTATTTTGCTACATTCATGCAAAAAGCAGAACTTTATTGAACTATATTTAGTGGAAAAATAAGTTCTTTACTGCACTTAGTGCAATAAAGTTTTTATTGCACTCATCTGTCATTCTACTTCAACGTGCTGTCATCATGACAAACATTTTTATATTGCAACTGTGATTATAGAAACGTCATATATTCATATTGAAAATTGCACCAATTGTTCATTCACTTTCAACATTGAGGGTAAAAATAAAGTTTGAGTTAAATTGTTCGTAACGTATTAGTTCCTGTTTCAATGCAAATCGATATAAATAACTATTTCAGAACACTGAGATCCAAGAAATATCTCTCATCATGTGATACCATGTGATTCAAATCCATTCAAATCGCAGATTATTGGTCAGTTACAATAAAAGTTTGTACAGGTTGTAATTTAATGGCTAGCTAAAAATATATAGGACATGGTTGGTTCCTTAGCTCCTTTTAACCCTCTCGCTCACGAATTAAGATTTATGAATTCAATAATCTGTATATTTTCATATACTTATATGAATTTTTTTATGTTTGAAATGTTCCTAAGAGCCCTATAAAAAAATCTTCAGTATGCATCCCATACGGACGCCACTGGTCGAAATATAAAAAATTCTCCTGCAAAAAAATTCCTATTGGTGCTTAGTATAGGTGCATGTCCAATTTCATGGTAATACCTAGAAGTATGGAAATTATGATACGAAAACGATTTTTTTTTTAAATTATACATATATACACAGCTAGAAAGTTAAGAGGTTTAATATTATGTTCTTATGAAATTTTCTTCTTAAAATGAGCTGAGGAACCATATCCTATATTTCTAGCCTGTGACTGTTGACTGTATATAAAAAATTTTGAAGTCTGCAAATTTGAAAACATGCACAGACTTTCATATATTGCATATATTCAACCAGCTATTAATCATTGTGACAGCTTCAATTGAAACCTTGGAAGGAATTATATGAAAGAAATGGACTTTCACAGGGTGTTTTGATTGAGGCTGGAAACCAGTTATACTGATGATTATATTATCTACTATGAATCTTCAAGCATCTTCAAGAAAGATGCATGAGCATATTTTGTCAAAAAAATTGTGCTGGGACAAGATACGATGCTTCTGGCCGACCTTCAATCAAACACCCTATATCTTGTATATTTTCTGATTCTTCAATTGGAACTCAATTTTCCTGATTTTGTGTAGTGTGTACTCGTTTACCTGAAGGATGCATCATTCGTGAATCCCAAGATAGGTGCTTTTACTTATTATGAAATAAATGATTATTCGAAATATGAAAGAAATTAATTTTGTGAAGCCTATAGACTATAGAGTATAGATCTCGGTATAGATGCTCGATGAATCGACTAATGGTCTATTTGTTCATACACAGGATACTCGATTTTGACAGTAAAATTTCGTAAAGCTCGAAGAAAAATTTCTCGACTTCTTCTATATCAGGAAATGAAACTTCTACTCTATAATGTTATCTGACATCCCTCGAACCTCATCGTTCGCTGCGTTTTCGAGATTTAGGGCGCTGAAATTGATAATAAACGTAAAATTATTTATAATCTCTACTCATTTTTTTGCGAAATGAGTTAAAAGTATTGCTCCCGCACATTTCGCTCGTCAGGTCAAGCAATAATTGGACGAAGAGTTTCTAGGTCTATGTATTAGTCGCGGTGGTCCTATTAGTTGGCCTCCAAGATCTCCAGATCTCACACCACTAGATCTTTATTTGTGGGGCTGGTTTAAAAATGGGGTGTTCAAAGTGAAAGTCGACAATCGTGAAGCCCTAATTCGACGCATTAGAAATGCGGCAGTGTTTCTCAAAAAAAGACATGAATCACTCAAAAGAGCAACAAGAGCCCTTCGCAGACGAAGTAGAATATGTTTAGAAGTTAATGAAGGTATTTTTGAACATTTGTTAAAACAGCGCTATAATTTGTGATTTCGCCATATTTTTAAAACAAATGAGAATCGTATAAGAACATACACTGTAGAAAATTCCTTTGAGTGAATGCATATTTGGTTGTGAGTGAATTTACTGATTGAAATGAATGAGTGAATTCTCAACTCAAACAAAATTACCATTTTACACATCAGTCAAGTAGAGTGGACTTTCAACTCAATCGGGCGTGGACCGAAATTGACACATCATTGCGTGGGCCTTGAGTGAAATTTCAATCAATGTTTTTGTCAGTGTATCGGTTTTTTAAAATTATTTATATACGTGTACTATATACACCTGGAGTTTGGTGCGTTTCTTCCGACTCATCCTGTATATTATGAACTCTCGTTACGGCAGAACACAATCTCAACGGGCCATAGTTTTTATATCGGTATGGAAAACACCATAAGGTTTGATTTTCGAACGATATCTATTGCTCTAGTGAAAAAATAGGTACATTTACACAATATGGCGTCAATTTTATGATAAAAAAATTAGAACGTAATGGACGGTTCTTGAAAATGCGTGGGTATGGTCATCTCTCCCGATTCTCCGGGAGTGATGGCCAATATGGTATCTGAGACAAATAAAAACAGATGATATCAATTCTTCTTGGATTTTGTCGGCCTATTATCAAGTTTTCCACACGTCTGGCAGAAGACGCCATTGGAAGTACAGATTTCATGCAACCACCGCAAGCAGCTCACACATTTCATCCAGTCATCTATTCTCTTAGTGTGCTTATAATCTTCTCCACATCCTATGCACAAATTTTCATCGAAGTCTTCACTTCCACATTCATCCTCCTAGATCGATTTCTGAATTTTCTTCTTCACTACTTGAAGATTCCACTCTCCTCCATGAAGAGGGATATCCTATAATGTTCAGAGAACATCGTGGGAACCAAGGGAAATGAAGTAGGAATTGGTGTTCTTCTTGAATTTCTGGAGGTTATATGCCTCGGGGAACACCTCCCCTAGCAATGTGTTCCAGAGCCTAGCTGTTCGTTGGATGAACGAGTCTTTGGAAAGAGATGTTCTGCAGGTCTCCAAAGTGACCACGAAGGGGTGCGAAGCCTCAACTCGACGGGTTATTCTCGCGGGGACTGCCAAGGGAGGAACAATTGTTGATACTTCAGAAGAGCATCGTCCATGAAGATATCTATAAAATAGAGCCAGATCACCAAATTTTCTACGGTGTTCCAGAGAAGTGAGTGAGTTTGATAGCGGGGTATCACCCACGAGACGAATTGCCCTTTTTGGACAGAATCCAACAGTTTCAGGGTATGTTCGGGTGCTGCACTCCAAATATGATAACAGTTTTCCAGGGCAGGTCGGATCTGTGCTGACTGGAAGTGAAATAGCTTCTGGCCCGAAACAGGAAACCTTGTTTTTGGGATGCACTGTTAATGTCCGCTGTTATTGTTTCTTATCAAATTGCATATTGCACATTTTTTTGTTTTTTTTTTGTTAGGAATCTACTTGAATAACTATAGGTATATTTGCATATGGTTCATAAAATCAAAGTGTCGTTTATCAATCTGCTGGCATCATTCACGTTCATCTCTTTTTTTCTCTCTCTAACTTATGGCAGCCTCTCCTCCTCGGATTGAACTGCAATAAAGAAAATGATATTTAATAGTAGTTGTTGAGTGAGTATATAGCATGGTCGAAGACGCTAATAAACATAAGCGTAAATAACTCGCTCGACTGTCGAGCAGGCCATGGGAAAAATTTAAACGCAGGTGCACTATTTGAATTGCAAATTATTCGACTACTACTATACACACACACATACACACACACCGACTGACTCTTCTTCTGCTTCTTCATTGCTTGTTCCCTGCCGCCGATAAGAGGCGCTTCTTCTCTCTTTAAAGGTCGGCCTTGATCCGGCTATTTTTTCGATTTTTCCTCCATAAACTTACCGTTTACACTTCGAGACGATAAACTTGGTATCTACATCGTCGAAAGCGACCACAAATTACAATTTGAATGAAACTTACATATACATACCCATATAATATATAAATGATAATTGCCAGTGATTTTATCACTCTCTACTATAACATGAGTGTACCCACCTATAATTATGGTTATTTTGTTGGAAAGCCTTTGACTATTAAGATGATTGAAAATCAAGAACAAGCTTTTTTATTAATGATTGTCGACCTCATATGGTTTAATGTTTATGAAATTGATTATCAATTTGTCTAATAATGCATATGATTGTAGTATAGGCAATCGAACATTAATCGCGTCCATAATCTGGATTTCATGGAAGATTTTACGTTGATGGGTTAGCCTTTTGAAGTTTAATTCTGAACCGATAAGCTGATAATCGATTTCAATCCCTCGAACATGTCAGTGGTGTTATGACATGAAGAAATGGACTAAGGTTGCTCGACTGGCTCTGGTTAATCTGTCGAAGAAGTCCATATTGCTCAAAGTGGAGTGACATTTTTCATTAAAATTTGTGGAGATTACTTCGAGCATTCCTTCCTTCCTTTGAATATAGAAACTATGTTTTATTGATAGAAATACAAGAGGAAAAATAAAAGATATCTTGTCATTACAGATAGCTTTGTTACTGCTATTTTAGAGTGGCCTTCCAGTTCTTTTATTAATAGAAACTTGCAAATTGACAACATGACCGGAAGTTATAGTAGTAGAAGTTTCATAGAAATTCTTCAAAATGTTTTCAACAATAGAGAAAGTTTTTGAAAGTGACAACTCATTTCCAACAGTGTAGAATTTCAAAACACATGTGATTTGAGTTTTGGTTCTGCTAGCTTGAGATCGAGATAGACAAATCGGCGTTTTTTCCATCGAACGATGACTAAAAAATTTGTTATCATAGTTATGAGTTATGAGTCAGTAATGAAATAGTAATTATGGTATATTTTAAGTTGTCAAAATAATAAATTTCCACCAATATGCGGTTCTGCTAGGTTGACATAAAGATATATAGCAGAGCCGTTGGTTTTTTTCTGTTTAATGAAGGAAATAAATTCGCGAATATTGTGATAAATTAGTACTTACATATTTTTGCAACTTTCTATTTTGCAAAATCCTGGAGTACATTTTGAATTACCTACTCTTAATTAATTATACAAAAAATGGAGTATATCTTTCTAATGGCGCACGCAGTGTGGAATTACGGAAAACCTGTATTAAATTTTCACAGAGTCTTCCCAAAATTTTCCACCGTTGGTCAGACTGGGATTGCTTGCCAATTTTTCTCGGCATGCAATTTGAAAACACGGAAGTCCCCTTCAATTTTCTTCAGTTTTCCGTAACCCTTTTGAGCCCTTTCGGCTTCTGCGGATTGCATGCCATCAATTATCAGCGCTTCAGTTTGTTCGAACTTTCGTATATTACAACGGCTGGCAGTATAATATCGCGGAAAAACACAAAAAATTCATCACAAAAAGAAGAGCGCTTTTCTTAATGGAATGCACACGTGCGGCGGCCAAGAAACGGTATATTTTCCATATTTTGGGGCTAATTATAAAGCCTTTAAAGGGCGTGCAGTGTGAAATGGGATAATGTCACCTGATGGCACCATCTCCTGGTCTTGGTCTTGTCCTTCCTAACTCCGCACAAGTTTCGACATTCAGAGAGTTGTTTTCCAACTCTCAAGTAGCAAATATATTTATTTCACAAAATAATACACATATTAATTTGGATTCCACTTATTCATATGCAGTATGCAGGTATAGTCGCCTACACTACTTCATTATTCATCGTCGATTCTATTTATACCTACTTCTGTAAGTATAATATGCGAGCCGAAACGTCACGGACACAAATTGCACCAAGAGAATAATCATTTTTCAAAGGCACCAAGCATACAACGACAACAAACCACAAGAAATACTGTTGTCGCGGGCCGATGCACATATAGACGATTGATCGTAATATTCGTAATACGAACTGCGCATCGCCAAGAAGTCCATAAGACGCTAATCAGGGTGGATTGATGGCCGATGGTAATGCTCAGGAACAAGAAGGAAAATGTCCTTTCTGATGTATACAGGATGAGTCATGAAGAACTGTACATACACCTACCACGAATAGAGACCCCAGAGGGGAGTATACCCAATGTTCATCAAAAAGTGTCTTCTATACACTTCTTTTCCAATATATAGGGTGAATTTGTCTGATTTTTTCATGGAATATTGCGCTACTACTCTCTAATCGCAGACTCATTCAGAATCGGGAAAATCCAGGACCGTCCTTGAAAAATTTTGATAGTTTAGTTTATAGCAAAAAGATCATCCTGTATATCGTTTTTGTAAACTAAACTGTGACAGGGAATTTTCAAGGGTCACAAACAAACAACAATAATAAAATATTTCAAATTCTCCTCACACTTTCACTGCAGTTTGAAAAAACTATAAATTTTATGAAAAAACGAAAATTTGGCAACAAATTTATTATTTGGAAATGAAAACTTCGCATTGCATAAATTTCACAAATTAAAGTGAGACTCACATTTTCAATGCTTTAGCCCAATGGAAATCAACAATATTATTTTATTTCCGGGCCTGATGTATTTCAATTCACAGTTTTATCTATTCGATTTGTTTTATTCAGTTAATTTGGTCACTTATTTTCCGTACCAGAATTAGTACTCGCCTTTGTCAGTATAACTTTTGAAAAATAATAGTGAGTCAACCTTTATTTTCTGTTCGACTATCTTGAATTATTTCAATCGATCTAAACAGATACCCCATTCACTGATTTAAAAAATATCCACAGGTTGATAATTATCGAAATCGAGGCCGGGAAATGAAAGAACATGTTGATTTTCATTGGGCTAAAGCATTGAAAATGTAAGTCTTACTTTATTTTCGAATGAATGAAATTTGTTGTCAAACTTTCATTTCTGATGCTTATAATTATAGTTGTTTGAAAAATTCTGTGAAAGTGTGAGGAGAATTTTGAATATTTTATTTTTGATGCTTGTTCGTGTGCTTTGAAAATTTCCTGTCACAGTTTACAATAACCATATCAGGATTAACTTTTTTATAAAAACTAAACTATCGAATTTTTGTTAACACGGTCCTGGATTTTTCCGATACTGAATAGGTCAGTCGATTAGAGTTCAGTATAGAGGAATATTCCATGAAAAAATCGCAGACGAATTGAAGGAGCTGTTGAAAAGTTATGACCATAAGATGTTTCTGCCAAATCTCATAATTAACCCTATACAGGGTGAGTCATTAGTGTGGCTAAGTGAGATAACGGCTTTACTGTTTGAGATAGTTGAACAAAAATTTCGGTGATGATCTATGATCATAAGCAGCACATTTCCAAATTTTTTTCCATTTATACAGGCTGACTGAGAAATGCGTGGCGTATCAAAGTTATACTTTTTCTCATGGGACACCCTGTATTTCATTGCATTTTCGCATTCTCCTTTGGGAGCTGATTTCACCAATGCATCACACTTGGGGTTTAGCAAGAATGATTACAGAGATATGGGGTGTTCAAAATCAGGATTTTTCAACTTTAGGATTTGTTTGTGTGGAAACCCTGCATTATCGGCCAAAACGGCTTTCATGTCCCTATCCCAACTTTTGAGTAACTATCTACTGACATTTAATTGAAACAAATACAGGGTGGTTCAAGATTCAGCATTCTGATCACCCTTGTATTATATTTCGTTTTATTTAGTTAGTAAATGACAAGTAAATATCATGATCAAGTCATCTTTTCATAATACGTCATGCAGCAATCAGTATGTGTGATAAATTGTGCATGTATTGTGTTCAACAACGTTGTCGAAATATGTGACAAATGAAACACTGACAGCCATTTCAGTGACATTTACTGCATTATTATTCGATGATACATCACAAAATTTTATGAAAATATCTATTTGTTGTCAACCGAGCATTTATATTCAATTTCAATTAATTTCGCCCAAAACTCAACTTGGCATGCATCACTGTATTCAGAAAAACAAAAAAACACGATCAGCAAAAATTGAATAAAAAAGGAACATAATATATGGTGGCATTTGAAAAAAGAATAAGTTGACAGTCGCCTACTCAGTTGATATCTGATGACTCATTTTATTTGCTTTTTTGTTCTTCACAATCTGATAATTATTAATTGCGTCGCCATATGGCTTGGGGCCGTTTTTTGTCGGTCAACCTGTATAGGAATTCTCTTCTGTGCTCTCCAAAAGATAAAAAACTACTGATTCTCTAGTTTTTGTCATGGTGAATTGAAAGAATAAGTTGGGTTATTAATTATACTGGTAGACTAGCGATTTCGCAAAAAACTTCTCCACTGTATATATTTAAGAGTGCGATCATCAAAAACCACTATAATGATGATAACTTAATTATTATCATAATCAGAGAGATGGAACGAATTGATATTTTTTTCATTAGGACCACCAAAATAGTTAGCTCCACGGTGGCCAAGAAATAACAGAAGGAATTGAATACACATATTATACCTACACCTACCCATATCCACTGTTGATGATAGTTTCTAGTAGAAATACCCTATTATGATGAACTTTTCGTAGGAAAACTATAGTATAGGTATATAAAGGTATAGTGCATAGATTTGCCAATTTTAAGTACACATTTCTTCATGAAAAAATAGACAGTAATTATCAACTCAATGAATTTTTGTTATTGTTCCTGAAATCGTAAATCTCTGTTCTGGGTACTGATATACATATATATACTACCATTCTTGGAAATATTAGTGGGATGCAGTCTGGACCAATGGATTAATTAAATTTCTTCGTTATTTGTCGAGCTTTCGAAAATTTTTATTTTCTTTATCAAGACTAACTGAAAACATCGAATGGAACAATATATAAATGTACATCAATTGAAATTGGTATACTTACAAACATGAAATTCTATATAAAATTAGCACAAAAAGGAAACATAGGTGTATAAATAAAATGAAATGATTTGACAAAAAAATGTCATAGATGATGGTTGACTCATTTGAAGATGTTGAATACAGAGTGAGATAAATGCTGATATATATAAAAATACTGATATATAAAAAATGTTTGTAGATTATATATAAAACATGAATCATTCAAGGAGGACGAGTTGATTTATTATCTTTTTGTTTCTTTAGAAGGAATGTATAAATGGTACTAAGATCGTTGATGTCTGTTCTTTTGTTCATCGTTTTATCATTATACATTCCTTCTAAAGAAACAAAAAGATAATAAATCAACTCGTCCTCCTTGAATGATTCATGTTTTATATATAATCTACAAACATTTTTTATATATCAGTATTTTTATATATATCAGCATTTATCTCACTCTGTATTCAACATCTTCAAATGAGTCAACCATCATCTATGACATTTTTTTGTCAAATCATTTCATTTTATTTATACACCTATGTTTCCTTTTTGTGCTAATTTTATATAGAATTTCATGTTTGTAAGTATACCAATTTCAATTGATGTACATTTATATATTGTTCCATTCGATGTTTTCAGTTAGTCTTGATAAAGAAAATAAAAATTTTCGAAAGCTCGACAAATAACGAAGAAATTTAATTAATCCATTGGTCCAGACTGCATCCCACTAATATTTCCAAGAATATTATTATAGAACAGTCACGAAAGCTTCCCCTTGTTATATATACTACCTATATAATAATAATATTCTTGGAAATATTAGTGGGATGCAGTCTGGACCAATGAATTAATTAAATTTCTTCGTTATTTGTCGAGCTTTCGAAAATTTTTATTTTCTTTATCAAGACTAAAAACATGAAATTCTATATAAAATTAGCACAAAAAGGAAACATAGGTGTATAAATAAAATGAAATGATTTTTTTTTTTTTTTTTTTTGTCAAATCATTTCATTTTATTTATACACCTATGTTTCCTTTTTGTGCTAATTTTATATAGAATTTCATGTTTTTAGTCTTGATAAAGAAAATAAAAATTTTCGAAAGCTCGACAAATAACGAAGAAATTTAATTAATTCATTGGTCCAGACTGCATCCCACTAATATTTCCAAGAATATTATTATAGAACAGTCACGAAAGCTTCCCCTTGTTATATATAATAATATATATATATAATATACTTTTTTCTGTGACGGGAAAAAAGTTTGACATTACTTCTCTCTTAAAAGGTTATAAAATGTCACTTTTCATGAATTACTTTTTTCCCTGATATCGCTAGACCTCGCAAATGCAAAATTCTTTTGTCAAACAAATTGTCACTTTTGATCCTATTAAAACATTCTACTATTTTTCACATTTTTTAAATTTTGCTTTTAATCCGACTGGCAAGAATTATTATTTCAAGTTACATGGTGTCTGATGAAAAATTATTCAATTTCCACTATATAGATTCAACTTGAGACATATTGAAACAAAGCAGGCAATGATATATACAGATTGTGCTATATATTTCGAAAAATGAACTTGAGTTACTGGTGCGGGTACACCCTGTAGAGACGAAAGATATCGTTATTTATTCCCATGAATATTCGGACAGGAAACATCAACTAAACAACCACTCCTTAATCGTCTTTTTTTCAGCTTAATTAATTTATGTCCGCTGATGTCAGTGGAAGAAGGTTGAAGGTGTGATATTTTTGTTAACAAAAAAGTGCGCACAGCTAGTCATTAGAGAACGAAATCACCAAAAAGTCACACGGATAATGAGCCATTGTTCCAAGACAATCGAGATATTTTTCAAATTACGGGGGTCGGTTCCGATCATTGTCTATATACGGGGCACAGTAGAAAATTACTTGAATTCGTCCGAAGTTCGTATGATATATGACATATTTCACTTCAATTCCTTCGTGTCATAGTATTTTGGGTACAACTTTTTATAGACTTCATATAACACTCTTCAACAGATCTCATTGTTGCTCATTGTTGTAGCAGTGTAGCAGATATATTGTTTTGTCTGAAGTTCTGGAGTCCAACAATCTGGAAGTGACTTCAATTGGAATCATGAATCATATTCTGATGGTAGGCTTTGTGGCAAGTATATAGATACACCTATATACTTCACTTGATTCTGTGTAATAATTATTTATTGTTCCAAATAAGGAGTTGAACTTTCACTGTATCAAAATCTGGCTTTTGACTCCACAAATAAGTGATCATTGCAGCCCTAATAGAACGAAGAAAACCTCGTCATCGGCAAACACCCCCTTCTCTGATCGTCGGACCGTAACCTAACCTCAAAGCGGTCGATCCCGAAGGGATGCGGAGGTGGCAGGCAGATATAGAGAGGGTTCGGAAAGTCGCCCGTAGGGGTCGCCTTATAGCTCATAGAATTGTTGACAAGACGAAGGCCAAGATTAATTTCGGGAATTAATTAGCAAGCCGTGTCAAAGAAACGGACGGTAATGCGACCAAACGAGGCAGCCGAGCGAAGGGGGGCAAACAAGTGGCAAATGTGGGGTTTTACGCGCCCTGGGGGTGGTACTTTGAAGGAATGTCGCATTTACCCATCAGAAATGGATATAGAGTCGTCCCCAACTACTTACTTATTGAATCCACAAGAATAATTCGAGAGGTTCCAGGTCATAGTTGATAATAATTATGTGCCAAAGCGGAACATCAGGGTATATCGATTCTAACATGTTTAGTAGGTATATACAATGTGTCCCAGCTGAAATTTGTCACCCCCAAATCTCCGATGTCGTTAAAAAAACTAAAAATCGCTCGGACAGGTCGATTTAAATTTATTGCAAGTATATCATATTTCCAAAGTTGAAATCTTGAAGCGTAACGGGCATAAACTCTCGATTTTCAAATGGAGCACCCTGTACAGGGTTTCCCAATTTGGGCACTTTTGCGGGGTATCTCCCTTATCAGTAAAGATAGAGCATTGCGGTTTTCGCGACAGTGTGCTACTTTTTTATGAAATTAATAATGGCGCAAGCAGAATTGTGATAGCTCTTCCGGTTGTCGAGATACAGGGTGGAATTGAAAATATATTTTTCAATTCCACCCTGTATCTCGACAACCGGAAGAGCTATCACAATTCTGCTTGCGCCATTATTAATTTCATAAAAAAGTAGCACACTGTCGCGAAAACCGCAATGCTCTATCTTTACTGATAAGGGAGATACCCCGCAAAAGTGCCCAAATTGGGATACCCTGTACACTTGGTGTCTAGCGGAAATTATTACAGAGATATAGGGTGTTCAAAATCGAGATTTTTCAACTCACTGAGATTATTTTTTGTCGAAACCATTAATTATTGGTCGGAACGGCTCACATGTCTCCATCTTGACCTTTGATTCACTATCTATACTGATATTTAATTAGGAGGAATACAGGCTATATAGTTCGAAATTCAGAATTATGGAAATATATTTTTCTACTGTTCAGAAATATAATATAGTTTTCTAATGTTTCCTCAAGCTATTTCTCACTTATTTAGCATTGAATCAAAGTTGCCAAATACATTTATAGATGGCTGTGGACACGACAGAAATGCCATGGAATCAAAACAGGTATTTATTTCTTGACATCTCTGTCAGTTTTTCAATAAAAATAGGTTATTCCGTAGAGGAAAAATGCGGGATAGTAAGATTTATATACATATCATGTAAATATTGCAAAAATTTTAGTAGTGCAGAAAGAATTAACGGACTGTTTTTTTTTATATTTTGTTTATTTAAGGAGTGTCAAATAGATAGTACATCAGATGAAACCCTATACAAAATAAACCATCTCATTCTCGAACGATTATTATATCGAAATTGGGTAAACTATACCTATTCAGTTTGACAATTCCATTTGTCAAGCAATTTATAATAATATAAACTAAAATTAGTTGTCCATTATTATAAGTCATTAAGACTTCATCACCCTGTATTTAGTAGGTGTATATATCGGCGTCCACCGTCCACCTATTGTTTGTTCTTAATATTTTCCACTCTCGGCACAAAAATTCAAATGAGATGATTCACTTCGACCTCCCGGCATGTTTTGGCTAAACAATAACATATACTAGCACGCAGTGTTGCCATCCAGTAAAATTTTAACGTATCTAATCATGACTTAAAATCATATCAGATTTATGAACTTAGTACTTATACTAGATCATCTGGTGTTATTTTATTTGTTCGCTATTCACCTTCACAGCTTCACATTGTCCAAGGTCCAAGGTGGACTTAGATGATGCCGCCTTTGATGTATACGATGGCTCAAAACTCGTTATCTTGAATACCACTGGGTACACAGAGAGAAATGTATCGTTGATTTCACACTTCACATCCTCCGACCCACACTGAAAAACATGCTTCCGCTATTTTAGCATTCCAGAGTTTAAGAAAACACCGAATTTTCTCAGATTATTCACGTCTCTCAGCATTCTCTATACAAAGTTCATCTATTATTCACGTCACCTTGGTACAAAAATCAGTTTGTGAAACTTTTTCCATCAATTAAACGCATAAAAATTATTGAAAACGCCAAATTGGAGTGATGGTTATGCCCTCACCTTCTCGCGGGTGCCAGTAAAATGCACAATTGACTTGAGAATGATGCCAATTCGAACAGGAAGCTATGATTAGTCGGATATTCATTGCTCAATAATACCTACAGTGTGACCCATTTAAGATGGAAGCACCCTTATAAAACTTACATTTTTCAACCGATTGGAATTTTTGTTAGGTAGATATTTAAAAAGTCTATTAGGACACCAAATATCATGAATAAATCTCCATTTCCAGGGCCAACTAATCTGATTTTTCAAGGTCAAGAATCTAAAAAAATTACTAGCGGTTTTTTTTGAAAAAATCTGACTACACCACTGGATTTGTGACATTTTCAAATGGGTAACATGTAAATTACGTTGAAATGCGTCAATCAATGAAAAAGTTATAGAGGAATGAAATTTGAAAAATATGCCGTTTAATCAACCCATCAATTTTTATTACTGAACAGATTTCGATGAAACTGTGATCAGTAATATTTCAAGACATCCTGAATCCAGTGGAGTATACAGAATTTTCATAAAATTCCTGAACATGAATTGGTGGGTTGATTAAACGGCATATTTTTCAAATTTCATTCCTTTATAACTTTTTTATTGATTGACGCATTTCAACGTAATTTACATGTTACCCATTTGAAAATGTCACAAATCCAGTGGTGTAGTCAGATTTTTTCTAAAAAAATCGCTAGCAATTTTTTTAGATTTTTGACCTTGAAAAATCAGATTAGTTGGCCCTGGAAATGGAGATTTATTCATGATATTTGGTGTCCTAATAGACTTTTTGAATATCTACCTAACAAAAAAAAAATCATTCCAAGCGGTTGAAAAATATAAGTTTTATAAGGGTGCTTCCATCTTAAATGGGTCACACTGTATATACCTACTTGAAAATTCGTGCAAACTGAAAAATTGCATTGCATAATTAGTCAGATGGTTAATTTCTGTTGGTGGATTATGCAAAATTTTAAGTAAAATTTCTGTATTGAAATCCAGTGCAGATTCATTACAGTCAGTTTCAAACCCCTTCCAGTGAAGTAGGTACTTCCAAATGGCGCGGTTGGACGATATAAGCGCTCTTATTGCAGCGGTGATCACGAGAGCCGACACCGTCCATGTGCGACATGTTCTCTGAAGACGACTGTACCTGGTTTACCTATATCAATTATATTAGGAAAGGAACATATTTTTGATTCAATCAATTCTAAATTACTTGGTTCTATTCTCTATTGACCATTCCTTAAACTGTGCTATTGATGTCCGTACAAGCATCACTGCCTCCTTGTCAGAAATGAGTATAGTAAAGTTATGCGGAAAATGAGGTATCTTATCTTGGCAACATTGTGTTAGCACCAGTCGCTTCATCTCTCATCTCTTTCTCTCATAAACATAGTTGCCACATTTGCAAATAAATTTTCCAAGAGTTATAGTACTTGAGATATAGTAACACTGTTCGATTTGTTATAACAATTAGCAACAAAATCATAACTCAAAGCAAACCATATGCAAAAGGGTCTTCCTGTCAGTTGCCTGTATCACATTTCTTCCTAGTTAATCTTGAAACGAATGGAATAATTCGGAGTTCAGAATAAATTGTATGTGATCAGCAAGAAATCAGCAATCAACTAACCACCTACTACATATTAATTTCGAATCATGGCATTCCTTGCACCATCTTGCATATAAGAGCAATTCAAGGATTTCATAGAGACCTGGCAAGAGCGGCTTGCTTCCCAGCCGTCACAGACTCCAACCAATCAAATTCCAAGTAGACACTGACATCACAGCCTAGCCGTACAGCCGATTGATTAGCTTCCGGTCTGTTAGATCTGAGATCTCATCGGAGCGTTGCCAATTTTTACACAGGCGTTGACTATCTGGTGCTCTAGTGTATGTATCATATTTGAGTAAGGATACACTAACATCACAGCTCACAGCTCAGTACTCAGTAGCGTTTGAATTCACAGGTATTGATATAGGATGTACTGGGTGTATGAAAAATGGTACTAGATTTGATGCGAACGTATTAGCATTGGCATCACTGTACGAATAGAGAGCTGACCCCGAGACCCGAGCAAAAACAACAATGAATCAGTGCCGTAGCAAGGTTTTGGAGCGGGGCGGCAACAAAGGGGGGCAGAGGGGAGCAAAGAGGGGCGACCAACGAGCAGCAAGGTCAAAGGTCACATTCGAGGCGGAGCACAATTATCCAATCGAAATTTCGCTGTGGCGTGTTCTATGATTTTATAGGACAAAGCTGGTGCACGAAGGAATGAAGGAATGTCGGATAGAACTTATAGAAGCATTCGGCCTTCTGCGTGGGCAGCCGATCTGCTGTTTTCATGTTTCTGATATTGTAGTGATGGGATGGAGATATTTTGTTCGCTTTCGAGGTATTGATGTTTATGGACGCAGATAGGAGAGGGAAAATCCCATCATCGCATGACTGATGATGACCTCGAGATATTAAGAGAAAAACAATAAATAAAACAAGTTATCACAGAATACCATTCATTTTACTTGATTATTAGGGATTTTTTCCTCGTTTCTACAAAATGATTATATGAGTATTATTTCAATGTATGTGTAGTATAGGACAAATCAGATGATTTGCCCCAAAATGTCACTGCGTTTAACAAATTTTCCCATCAGGGAGCATATAAAGGAAAAATCCAATAGCTTGTCAGTGACACTTCGTTTGGAAAAAAGTTTTAAGAGAAGAAATATAGATATTTTGAAAAATATCGAATTTTTACTTATTTTGGACGTTTCGGGAACGAATCTTCTCCCGTTCTCAACATAAAAATGCAAAATCTGTTTCCGTTCACAACATAAAAATGCAATGTTGAATGTAACACCTCCTCGATTAACCTACAGACAGTATAGAAAACCATCGATTCTTTATACTTAGTTACTATTCATCATCATCAGTGGTGTAGCCAGGAGGGGCACGCTTCCCCCGAAATTCCAGTTAATAAGAAAGTAACCTAAGTGAATTCAAAAATTTCCAAATTGTACGTACCTCCGCACATTATTGCGTGCGCATTGCGTGCGCATTGCTATCGTTGAGAACACTTCTTAACCTATAAGTACTCACTCTTGAAAGAATTTGGCTGATATGTTTTTTGTAAATAGGCTAGGAACACCTCCTCCTTGATACTATTTGTCCATTTGTTGTGGCACCATATTCAAATTGATAAAAATATTGTTTTTCATATTTTTGTTGAGATTTAACAGGAAGTAATTCAGCTCGTCGTTAGAACTGCTCATTTCAATAGCTTTTAAATGTTTTTTGATTTGATGAATAGAAAAGTGTCGGTGTTTGTTAATTCTTGCTGACAGAAACCGAGGAACATTATGTCAAAGTTGGCAGTACTTGAATTTTTTTGTCTGTTTGAAGCTGAAATACATAAAAATACCGAGATATACTGTTGAAAGGTAAAGAGGAGAATAGGTATACACTTGCAACGGCTTCTCATAAGTATTGCATATGAAATAAGTAGTCTACAGCAACTGAAATGAATTTTTAATTTTCCATACTATAGTATGAGATGTTTGAGTAATTTCACTTTACTGAACTCAGTGCGGATATAGTTATTTATCTAACAAGTGCGGAAAATGGTACTGCGACGGCAGTTGCACGAACGACTCTGAGCGGAGTTCTGGCAAGTCGTCAAGGGCGGAAAACAAATTTTCCGCAGTAGTTAGGTACAAAGTTTTTCCTACGAGTGTTTTTGTCCATATTATTTATGAAAAAAAAAGGTTTTTAATAAACAATATTTTATAATGATGCTACGAAATGAAACACAAGACTGAACAGATACATGGATCATTTACTTAGTCCTGAATATATTTATTTTCAACAATACAAAAAACGTGCGGAAAAGTTTTTTTCATCGATATAATAGGAAACTTATTTGAAGAACATTTAAATAACAATAACTAAAACATTAACGATGGAAAATATTGAAATTGAAAGTGCAATTTGTGTTTGTTGCATGCTGTAATATAGCAGATGCCGCAACATCTTGAAGAACGTCGTTTCTTATTTGGATTTGATTTGTTAGTGTTTGGCCCACTACAGAAATGCCTTGATCAGTTTGTTGCTATGAGAATTACTAGTGTAGTGAATGGAGGAAGGTAGATTAGTCTGAAATGCTTATTTTTTGACTGCTACTACTGTCAGTTTATAGCGACTATTGCTATGGGTACGTTCTGGTGCGAACAGTTATCGCACCACATGTCTTCTGGTATTCCCCTCAAAATCGTGCGGAAAAATAAATATCATACGGAAAAGTTACTTTCCCGCACGCTCGTAGAAAAGAAATCCGCACAGCGTGCGGAAAAATGTGACTTTGCGCACCTTTATTAATTATTGTAGAGCGATTCTCACATAATTTCTATTTCCATTAGCAGGCAGTTCATAAGAGAGAAAAAAAAGAGGTAAATATCCAGTGCACACCCGACCAGAACCCTAATTAGAAAATTCACGCGTCATTAACGGCCGGGCACATCATCATCGTAATAGTAGTAGGCCCTGCATACGCACGTGTGTTGCAAGGAAGGTCTGCGTGTCCGGCGATCCGCGCGATTTTATTGGTTTTGGTGCGTGGGAAATCGAATTCACGCGGTAAAATTGAACAGGTGTCGCTCGGTGACCGTTATTTGACGGATATCGGCATTATCGGCGATAAACTGGTGCGGATTATTGCCCATCATAACATGGAATTATTCATCGCTATTATTAAGAGATCGGCTTCCGTGTGTCAGAAATGCAAATTTCAACTGATTGACAGTCATTTTCGTGTAATAATAGGTTTAAGAGACGTATAGCTTGCGATTGAGTGTTTCGTTTTAGCTGGAGGAAACGAAAGGAAAAGCTAAATACATGATTATACCGCTTCTGAAGTTATAATTTTCTAGCTTTTTCAGAATTTTCTCCTCGTTTCTGTACGAATAAAAACATGAAAAAATCAGATAATCTGCCCCAAAATGTCACTGCGTTCAAAAATGTCACTACATTATATTAGAGAGCATTGAATCAAAATTCAATCTTGTTCTGAAAAATGTGTGAATAGGTAGGTATAGGTATTTATAGATAGATCATAAACATTTCAGTTACCGTTGGACGTTTTATAGGAACAATAGTAGTTTACCTATAACAAGTACGAAGAAATCACTTTTGGTAGGTGTTAGGTACACAATTTTTTTACTATAGCGTGCGGAAAATAACCCACGAAGATTATAGGAATTTCCTTTCGTACGCTATACGAGAGATAAAAAAATCAATTATTAATAATATCAATTAATATTATTTACTTTTCGGCACTAAAATGAATGTGGAAAAGTAAACTTTTCCACATTCTAGTAGACAAATTTTCTACAGTTTTCAACATCAAAATGGAAAAGTTATTCTTGCAAATCATTTTTTTTTCACTTTCTGACAGTGACGTTATAGGTACATGGTAAAAAATCATAATGAGTGAAGCTTTTCGTCAAGAACTCAAATTTTGATGAATGTCAGTCGAAATTGTGTACAGGGTGTCCCAAATTGCTTGAATTTTGGATGTTTTTCCTATATTTCCAAAACAGCTAGAGTAAAACTGACCAAGGGGTCTAGAGCTCGATTTTTGTGAATCGTCGATTGATGAAAACCTCATTTCGCGATATCTCTAACCCCTTTCGAGATATAGGTGAAAATTAATATTTGATCGATTTCGAAAATATGCATAACATTTTTATATTTGGATATATTTCAAAACCAAAAAAACTTCCTACAGGCATCATCTTGCCATATATATATTTTTGGGATGCCTATTTTTTTTTTCGATTTTCTGGAGCCAAAGCCAACTATGATATCTATTTGAAATAACAACGTTGGTTTTGATATATCAGACAATAATTGATACGCGATATATTGCGATATATATTTTTTTTGGAAGATGTAACCCATTTAACGTTAAAAATTGCCTGTAGAAAGTTCTTACCGTTTAGAGATATATACCCAAGAATATAAATGTTATGACGTATTTTCCGAGTTATTTTCGAAATCGGTCGAATGTCAATTTTCGGAAACGGTTAGAGATGTCGAAATGCGATTTTCACCGACGTTTCACAAAAATCGAGCTCTAAACCCCTTGGTCAGTTTTTCTCTAGCTGTTCTGGAAATAGAAGAAACTGCCAAAATCAAGCAATTTGGGACACCCTGTACATTATTTCTCGAATATTTTTCCTACTTCTGACTTCTGAGATATTTTGTGTCAGTATGACAGACACACAAAGGGTAGCAATAAAATCATTACACAATCCGGTGTGAACCTGGATTGACATGATGATACAGGGTGTCCCGAAATTAGCAAGCCAAACCTCATCATTGGCTTCTTTATACGACCAAAAATAGGAAAAGAAAACTTCCCAAGAACATGAGTCGAGAAATGACTCCTGAGGAAGCTCCTGAAGATGATATTTCTTGGGAATTTCCGAACTCGTTGTCATAAAATGCACAAGTACTAATGAAGTTTCGTGCCCAATGCAGTGAAAATACCTCGGAAGATACAATTATTCCAAACTTTCATTCAGAAGTGTATAGTACAGGAGGGGACTACATTAAATATTGCTCAGATCCCTAATTATGAATATTCACACCGTTTTATAGAATAAAGGTGCTTCTTTTTCTTATCGATCAAGATGTATCATTTTCGGGTGAAATCGATTAAAAATGTTGTTATACACTAACAACTTATGCACAACGTTGCCAATTTTCAAATCATAGTGGACATACAAAATTTCTACTTCTACTTTCTCTTCTCACCAAAGATTTCCATAGAAGCGCGTAAAATAGGAAAATAAGGATGAAAACCTACTTGAATTTTTGTGCATTTTGTTTTCCATTTCCACTTTATACCATATATTGCAATGTATATACAGTATGATGCAAATGTATGGAATAAATTCATTATTTCAGAAATGGGCGACATTTGAAGAAATTCCAAAAACCAGTGAGTTATAATTTTTGAAACCTCATCTCATGACATTCATATGAGAGATGTTACGTCACCGGTGTTGGAATAATGACGTAATGGACGGTTTTTTAAAATAGAAACAGGGGTCATGTGACACCTCGTTTGAAAGGTCTACTGATCGTCTATCCAATAGTCAAAATTTTGCAAAAGAAGATTGAAAATAAAATAGATTATCATTTGGTTAACTGAATCTTGCAGAGATCTTCTACTGAGAATTGAACATCGAAGGGTCTTCTAGTTGAAAAAATACATCGATAAAAAAGTTCTGAACACTACTTTTTGGATTTTTTTCGGAAGTCGTCTTGTTTTGAAATGAATTTATTCCATACATTTGCATCATACTGTATATAATGTCTGAGTTGTATAACAATATTTTTAAATGGATTTTACTCGAAAAATATCTGCATGTCATTAAGGAACAGGAACACCCTGTATAATCCCCTAATAGTTTACATCCCTCTCATAAAAAGTTTCTTATCTCAACTCACTAAGTGATGATATGTTAGTTTATAATATAATATATATGCCCTCTGTTTCGTGTCTGTTTTATTATACTTTATGGCTTTTCCGAGAAGATCATTTGGCAACATAATAAGGTATCTAGAATTGTCAATGAAAACACTCGAGTATTATGTTCACAAAAAGCCGTAAAATGTTTAACAAGTAAACACTTGAAATCAATCTGTCAAATAAACTGATGTTAGGAACGACAAACACTCAAAATGTTTCACTCGAAATACAATAATAGTATAGTTGGAAGTTGAAAAGAACGAAAACAGGCATACTTATACAGGGTGTCCCATCAAACATTTAGCAAATGGCCACGAGATACCTAAAAACCATCAATGTCATAAAAATGAATTGTATAGTCTAGAAAACTAAAAAAACACGTTTATAGATAGCCAAAACTGAAAAGATGTAGAAGATAAAATGATAAAAGTGTGTTGATAAATACACAACATAGAAAATACTGCAGTATTTATTTCCTACTTTTTCCAGTTTGGCTATCAATAGTTCGGCTACTACAAAAACGACAAAAGCATTTTTTATAGCTTTTTTTTTCTATTTTCCGTAGCTATACCGCCCCGCAGTGAAAATTGGTACCTTATTTGCGCGCCTGTTGCCTTCATTGGATGTTGTAACCGTGTTTATCAGGCTCCTTCTCCGGAAACTTCATTTCATACGAGTACTTGGTGCAAGACACTACCGTCTGTCTGGATGTTACGCATACGAGTATAGTCGGTGCAAAACATTACTATGTTTCTCAATGTAAGAATAGCTGATCCTGAAGATCCCGATCAGAATAATGGAATGAACTTATTAAATTATGCTATTTTTGAATTTAATTCGACGTTTTAAAAGTTAGTCAAGATCGCCTGTTTCTATGGATGTAACTATTCATATACAAATACGCAATTTAAGACACTGCCGTGTCTCTGATGGAGAAAATGGCATTGTGAAAAGTCATTCGAAGGAATTAAAACGTTCATTTGATATTTTTGTTACGGAACAATTTGATATTTTGGTGGCTGAACATGATTCACCACCATTTCGAAAAAAAATCAATTGCTATTACCATGTTTCTCAATGTAAAAATAGCTGATCCTGAAGATCCCGATCAGAATAATGGAATGAAATTATTGAATTATGCTATTTTTCAATTTAATTCGACTTTTTAAAAGTAAGTCAAGATCGCCTGTTTCTATGGATGTAACTGATGTTCATATATACGAATACTCAATTTTAGACACTGCCGTGTCTCTGATGGAAAAGAAGGCATTGTGAAAAGTCATTCGAAGGAATCAAAACGTTCATTTGATATTTTTGTTACGGAACAATTTGAAATTCTGGTGGCTGAACATGATTCGCCATTTCGAGAAAAAAATCAATTGGTGCAAGACATTACCATGTTTCTCAATGTCAAAATAGCTGATCCTGAAGATCCCGATCAGAGTAATGGAATGAAATTATTAAATTATGCTATTTTTCAATTCAATTCGACGTTTTAAAAGTTAGTCAAGATCGCCTGTTTCTATGGATGTAACTGTTCATATACGAATACTCAATTCAAGACACTGCCGTGTCTCTGATGGAGAAAAAGGCATTGTGAAAAGTCATTCGAAGGAATTAAAACGTTCATTTGATATTTTCGTTACGGAACAATTTGAAATTTAGGTGGCTGAACATGATTCACCACCATTTCGAGAAAAAATCAATTGGTGCAAGACATTACCATGTTTCTCAATGTAAAAATAGCTGATCCTGAAGATCCCGATCAGAATAATGGAATGAAATTATTAAATTTAATTCGACGTTTTAAAAGTTAGTCTAGATCGCCTGTTTCTATGGATGTAACTGTTCATATACAAATACGCAATTTAAGACACTGCCGTGTCTCTGGTGGAGAACAAGGCATTGTGAAAAGTCATTCCGAGGAATTAAAACGTTCATTTGATATTTTCGTTACGGAACAATTTGAAATTTAGGTGGCTGAACATGATTCACCATTTCGAGAAAAAATCAATTGATCAGTCTGAAGATCCTGATCAGGATAGCTATATTCGGGTCGATTCTGTTTGCAAATAGCAATATGGTTGTAGAGAAGATATTGCTATCATGACAAGAATCGAAAAAGTGGAATTCTGATCATCGATTTTTGGCAATATGATCTGTCAATTTCAATGACATCTGGTCAGCTTTCTTGCTATTTCGGCAACATCGATTTCGTGCTTGCTATCTTATAACAAGGTAGTGGATTCTTTGTTTTTGCACTACAAATTCTTGGAACTGTATGAAAATTCAGAAAATAGTGGATTAAAAACATATGAGAGTTCAGTTGTGTCACTGACTACTCGAAAACCTTTCCTCAAAGTTTCAATTCGTAGAAGAATTATTGAAAAACTTAGAATGGTGATTACAAACATATAGGATTGGTTCACTACCGTGACCAACTACTTGTAAACCTTTTCTTGAAGTTCCAATTTGTAGAGGAAATATGAGACTACAATTTCGGCATATCAGAGAAATTTCAGTTGCCTGATGGATAGTTTATCAAGCTATTTTGCTAGAATATTAAAAAAAAATCACGATTTGTTTCATCCGGCTTTTAGTTGTTTTCTCATTTCGGGGACATGATTGATTACTTGCACCATTCGCACAACGACGACCAGATTCAGCAAATACAAAATCTCTCGATTTGAACAATATAATTTTGTAAAATGTCAGTGCAGGACTGACTAATTTGAGAGGTTAGATAATCATGAACTCTTCTTCTTCATGAAATAATGGCAAAATCGATACCTAACACTTAAACAATGAGTTGAAAACAGTGTTGTCAGCTCAAAAATTCTCAATTTTTCAACAATATTGCTATCACTTGAACTTATAACCAGTCTTGCAGTTACTCTGCAAACGGAATACAGAACTTCATAGCAAGATTGTTATATGTTATGATCATAACAATATTATTAACTTAGCAATGTTATAACAAGATCCGAACAGAATCGACCCGATTGAAATATTTTCATCGGTCCTTGATCAGAAGTGTGCGATCAATATATAATTCGACGTTTTGAAGTGAGTCAAAATCACGTTCGAATATTCCATTACATGCAAACATACCTAAAGCTAATAAAAGCGTGATAAAATGAAATTCTGGATATGACTATGAATCCATATAGGTAGTCAATGGCATCTTGTTTGCAAAATGTTTGAGGAAGGAGAATTCGAATAGGTATTTTGAAAAATATAAAGTAATGTCACTCATCCATCAACATTTCGGAAACGAATCTGCTTCTGTTTTCAACATAAAGATTGAAAACTAATCTTGTCAATGATATTGAAAGAAGATATTATCATTGTTCTTGATTCTATTTGTCATTTTTATACTAAAATAATATGAGTGAAAACTAGGTTTTATCTATATATCGACTGAACGGGACAGGAAGAAATACTGTCTCCGTTCAGAAGAATGAAAGCGGAATGGAAGGCGGATTCTTTGATTTTTCATTTTTAGAGGTGAGAAATTCCCAAAAACTGTAGAAAATAGAATATGCATGTTGATTCGACGTATATGAATCCTGGCAGTGATAAATGTGATTATGTATCTTCCCTCGTTGAATTTCATTATTTTTATATACCGAGTGTCCTTCAACTCTTTTCCAAGAAAAATAACTATACATATATAAATGTTCGTTCAAACGCCGTGCATGTAGATAAAGATCGAAACGATCATCAAGAGCCGTCCATTTCACATTGAAATTCATGCAAATTCTGCTGTTCTGTTAATTTTCCCTCGGCCTAGAATGAATACAGTGTGTTCCTCGGAGCATGACAGCGCTCAGGTGTCTGCCCATAGCTCTGGCTGTGGGAAACTTACACAGGTGGTTCGAAAATTTAGACTCCCCCATCATCACGAGCGATTACCGAACCAACATATAGATGTAAATTTCGATGGACGACTGTAAATTCTGTTTATTTTAATGGTTTTATCTTCATTATCGTCGCGGAATAGATGTAATTGGAATGCTGGTGGCCGATATACGTGGTGTTTAAAGTTGCGTGGGAACCCCACAGAAAGGACATGTTTTTATCATCTATACGTATTTTGTTGTTTGAATTCCCATTATTGTATAAGTAAGTAAGTTCTAATTCAGATAAATTCATGTGTTCATTCGTAGAATGTGTGAAGAGAATCGTGATAATATATAGAATTTCACATTTCTATTGGAAATTTCATGATGAAAATATGTTTTTAATAGAAATAATTTGAACCATTTGAACTGAACTAGATCTCATAGCTGTCCTAGCTAAGAAATCTATAGGATGAACAGAGTTGCCCCAATTACCAGCATGAGCTAGACAGTACTGTTTCGGCCCACGAGGCCTCATCAGCCGCTCTCGGTCTGCTGACTGTATGAGTGTATGACGCTGCTATAACTAAACACGTGTAGACCATACGCCTAGAAATAATTTGGAACACGTTGGTGATCAAAATTGACAATGACATCGGCTGAACACAAATTGATGGATTATTTGGACTTTGCGTGAAATTGGAATTAAATTGGAGAAAAAATTGTATGTTCTACCATGGCAGAGGAGATTGAAGATTCCATGCATTTGGCTGGTTTCCCAGCCTTGGCTATGAAATGCTAGCCGCAGCATTAAATCTTGTGATTTTCTGCCTATTGAAAAAATATAACTATGTTCTCTAAATGGCATCAAAAGTGGCTTTTGAATGACACAGCAGGCAGAAAAAGTTTGTTGCTGTATGCAACTTTCCGAGTAATAATTTGAATCAAATTGGTATAATCAAACTTGGGTATTACAATGAACACGAAATGATGAATTATTTGGACTTTGGAACAAGATATCAATTAAAATGAATTATACCATTTTTGTAGAAAAAAGTTGGAGAGATCAAACGGTGAAAGAAAAATATCAAATTTCTCCCCTCTGTCAAAAATGCCTTGAATAAACGAAAAAAAATCGTCGTATCCTCATGAAACGTATTCACTGAAAAGCCGTTTACGTATGGAAAGGAGCAACATGAAATTCGTTTCTTTATTCTAATTTTCAAGGACAATATTTCCGCAACGAGGTGCGATATATATTTTTTTGATACGAAGTACTTAGATTATTTTGGTTCACTCTATCGGCCTTATCGTTTACGACATGACCTTTCCGGACACCCTGCATATAATCAAGAGTCTTCAATATATTATGTCTATACCTGAGGTTCCATTATTCATCAATATTCCTATGAATTTATCTCTGTGAAGTGTGAGTATAACAAGCGATTTGAGGTTAGGTAAAAAGTAACCTCAAACTAAGTGAATAATTCGACACGGAGGTCGGAGTGTTTGTTTTTTTTTCAAATCTCGCGTGGTTATTCTACCTTGAAATAGAGCATTGTCTGCTGTTTTATACATGGTGCTCTATATCCGGCAATTGTTCATTCGATTTGGACCTGAAATAACGCATTGTCGTCACGTTGGTGTACAAACAATTGCGAAAAGTTTACTTAGGCTTTATAAATACACACCTTCAAAATCGTCGGACATTCATTTGTATAAATATTTTTTGCCCGTTGAAAGGTTTGAGCAATAATATGAGAATTGAATATACAGGGTGTCCCAGAATAACGTTCGTATACTCCGGGACGTAATTCTGCGGATGAAAATGAGAAAAAAAATCCTATTATTCGGATTATTGATACATTTTTGAATTTCTTGAATTTCCAAGAGGTTCAGCCGTAGACCTTTATTGCAAATGTGGATAATTTCCATATTGGAGTTAACATCAAAAGAATGACTGGAATCAATAATATGACTTTTGTCATTCACAAAAATGGCCATTTGAAGATGAAACTCTTTTGAGTGGATATTTAATTTTTTTTTTCCCAAGTTTGTGCCAATGTTGAACCTAATAATTGTTGGGTTCTTCTGGCTGTTCAGTCGGTTAAAAAATTTCAATATTTCTTGACCGGACTGATTTCTGGCCAAATGACCACTGCTCCTTAGATTTTAATTTCATTTTATCATGTGATTTCCACGTGGCCTTATATGTTTGTTTCTCAATATCTCTTTATCCTTGTAAAGTTATAGTATCTTTACAGGTACTGTGTATTGTGTGTGAAGATGGCTGTTGTGGTCGACCGACTTGGTATTTTTTGTTTTTTCTTTAACATATTATTTACGTAAAAAGATCGTGAGAAGTGTTGCAAAAATTAATTTAGGTTCCTAACGATATAGTGGAGTAATTGAATGCCAATATTTCATTATCAGTCTAGCCTCCCATTCCCAGATAAATCGTGCAGATATATTATCTATTGAAAAATTTCATTATGTCCGCTCAACACTTTCGTAGATTTTTTCCGTTTGTCGTACGCTCGCGTTAGGCCCTCCGCACACGGGTCGATCGGCGACATGGGCGACGCGATTGCAATGACGTCACAATTTCTGCATTCGTACGATTCAAGAGAAGGGAGTGTGTGTCATCCGCATATGGGTCGACGTTTTGTGTAGTCGACTCGCGTCTGATCAACTTAGTTACTCTATTTTTTGCAACTTCAAAAAGAAATGTTTCGCTAAAAATGAGCAGTTCCAATGGCGAGGAGGACATATTCATGTTTTTGTGGCACCGGCAGATCAGGAGAAGAAGAAGACAACGAAGTTTATGGGTGCATCCGTACATTGCACGAAATTTTCACACTCGACTTTTTGTTACTGCAAGTGAAATGCAAGAGAGTGACACAAAATTTCTGGCATTTTATAGAATGTCGAAGGAATCATATATTGATTTAGTGGAAACTCTTGCTCCAGCCATAAATTATATGGATTCAAATATGAGGGAATGTGTCAGCGCAGAAGAACACATACTAATAACATTGATGTAAGATCCATATATTTCAAAGAATCAAACAGTTCCTAAAGTTGAGAGTATAAATTGGAAACATAAGATTATATATTCTAGTTACTGAAAGTAAAGAACTAAGGTGGGTAACACAAATATTCACAATGATTGAAAAAATATTGAACAACTTTCCCCATTGAGACGCAAGATTCACTCGATCAAACTGCTTCCCTGCTAATCGCGTGAGACTGAAAACGAGGAGATCTTAAATCGTACGTTTCTAGACGACCACTAAACGACCCGTGTGCGGGATCCAGATGCTTTGCTTAGGAAGTCGAGTAGAGGGGAGACCGTCGTACGATTCGAATCGCGTCGCCCATGTCGCCGATCGACCCGTGTGCGGAGGGCCTTAAGTCTCCTCACAGCCACCTGAGACCTGTTCCATTCAGTTTCGAGCCCGTCTATTTGGACAATAAAATTAGTCCAATGGTTGTTTTCCGGTGATCGAGCACGTGTGCTTTCTTTGAATGAGAAAAAAAGAATAATGGCCCTCCGAGTCGATTGTTATACACCGTGCCACAATAAAAGTGCGGCGACAGCCTTTTGAAAACTGTGCTTTTGGTGCACTCTGCACCGCAAAATGTAGGGTTATGTTATGCCTGGTCGCAGCACGATGTAGGACACATTTGAATATTTTTTGTGGCAATTTTTCATTCATCAATGAGGTTGAAAAATGAATCAAATGGGCGCGGAGCGCACAGCAGGGAAAACCGAATTGAAGTTGAAAATTCAGATTAATATTTAATGAGAAAGCGTTGAAAGAACAACGTCTTCATTTTTTTTTGGAACATTTGGAATCGCCACTTTGAAATTAAATACTTGTATCTATCGAGAAATGCTAAATATTGTTTTGGAATATTCGTCTCGGAAATGATATAGTTTGTGCATGCAATCATATTATGAAATATTGCACAGTATACAGTGGGTTTCCCAACTCTATTTATACACGCATTCACTCGAAAACGGGTGAAAAAACTTTCTTAGATGAGAAAGAGAATTGCACAAAAATTTGTCATTAAAACTACCCCTCGATAAACCACTCCTCAGCACAAAGACCTCTAACTTATTTTTTTTGCAAATTACACCTTCATATTATTGTCGTATACAGGGTGATCCACGGTGGATGGCCTATTAGAAGTATCTGGAGAACAAAAAGACAGAACATTCTGAAAATTGGGATGCTTCGATAATTGAACATTCTCTATTCGTCTAAAATATTTTCATCGATACAGTGTTGCCACTTCTATCAGAAACAACTAGCAACTTTGTTATTCCAAATAAAACACCCTGTATTTTATTGTATTTTTAGATTCTTCCTGAAGAGCTGATTTCATCAATTTAAAATTGGAAAAAATACCCTGTATCTGTTCCAATTAAATGTCAGTAGATAGTGAATCGAAAGTTAAGACAGGGACATGTAAGCCTTTTTGATCGATAATGAATAGTTTCGACACAAAAAAATCCTAAAATTGAAAAATCTCGATTTTGTACACCCTATATCTCTGTAATCATACCTGCTAGACCCCAAGTGTGATGCAGCTCTTCAGGAAGAATCTAAAAATGCAATAAAATACAGAGTGCTGTATCTAAAATAACGAAGTTACTAGTTTCCATGGGCGCCGCTAGTAAAAATTCCAGGGGGGGCGGTTTTTTCAAATTTAAAGAATTAATTGTACTATACTAGATATAAGTAATAGGTAAAATCGAAACCCTTTTGACTCATTTTCACTACCAGTGTGGTTTGAAGAAATTGTGAAAAATCTATTTTTTCGAAACAAAACACCTACATTAAAACAAAAATATCACAAAAATAAAAGACCCAAATTCCAAATCGATGGCCTTTTGGAATACATGTCCCATCAAAATATAATAATAGCAAATCTAAATCAAAACTCTTTGATAAATACCTATATAAAATAAAATACAAATAAACTCCATATTCAAAATGCACTTGTAAATACTGATATGGCAATATGCATGTAGGCAACAAGAATATAAATAAAACAATGTTTCTTTCGACCAAAATAAAAGCAAAAAAAATGAAATTGAAAAATAAAGATACTGCACTGAGGGCAATCCTAGTCTACTCGTCAAAAAGGAATTTTAAATTTCTTTTTTCCATGCCAAACAAATCAATGACCTTATTAATTATTTCAAGCTTATTGTTATCAACGTATATTCTGTGTATACTTATGAGAGCCAGTCCAGAAAGACGGTTTTCGCTCATAGTTGATCTGAGCCAACTTTTCACTCTCTTGAGAGTACTAAACGATCGTTCAATCGAGCATGTTGTAGGAGGCATAATAACAAAACAATTCGAACAAGTTTTAATGTTAGGAAAAAAATTACATTCATTATTTATTAGTTCAGTCATATCTCCTGAAAATCCAGGGGGGGGCGGCCGCCCCCCCTTGCCCTCAAGTAGCGGCGCCCATGCTAGTTTCTAGATGCAATCCGATACAAGAACTAAACTTTTTATGCCCATTGCAGTGAAAGTGATATCGTTTCATAATTTTATTCAGGAGTGTTCAATACAGGGTGGGACTACATTAAATATTGCTCAAACTCATCTGTAGGCATAATGTTTCAACAATTTAATCTCGGATTATGAAAATCCACACCGTTTTACAGAAAAAAGGGGCTCTTGTTCCGTATCGATCAGATAATGGTAATTTCTAGAAAATATATTTCTTCAAATATTTCTGAGATTTTTCTTTTCATATCGTACAAAAAATATATGAAAATGCCAAAATGAACGAGCGAATTTGGATTAGTGATTCCAGACCTTCTTGCGGGTGCCAATAAAATTCATCAAGATGGACTTGACAATGTTGCCAATTTGGACAGGATCCTTCCATGATATGGTATCTATATACAGGGTGTCCCATGAGTAATGGATCAAAAGAAGTAGGGTGGTAGGGATATGGTCATTTGTAATAAAACTAACGGTAAATGTTGTTATCAAAAATTGTTAATGGCTCAAAAGTTATTCAATTCTTCTGAAAAATATCACTCATTTGAAAAAAATTAATAACAAAAAGGATGTTTTGAATAACCCCATATGTCATACCTACCAATTCGGAATCTGTATTAAATAGGGAACTTTTTCCTATGATTTGGATATCTTTGTGGGGTAGTTTTTGAATCTGCCAGCGGCATTCAAACATCAAGTGGAATATTTCATTCTATGACAAAACTCAAGGAAAACAACATTTTTCATCATAGAATTATTTCTGGAAAAAAACAAATGTGAAATAGTTTTATTGTAATTATAATTCTTTGTATCAAATTGAAAAACATTAACAACTTTTGATCCATCAACAATGGTGTATATCTTAGTAGAACTTTTAACTCAAACCATGTTTATAATGATCCTTTTATACATGAATAATGATTGACGGCATAATTCGATCTAAAAATTAACTGGAATGTTTTATTTTTGGACATAAATAATAGTACCTTCTGAAAACGGACCCTCTTATGACGTAGAAACCTCATCTCGCCATAGTTGAAAGAAAATACCAAACGCCCGACGGAGACTGAGGCAACTGATATATTTATTCTTTAAACTGTGATCTCGCGCTAATTCACTCTGTCAGAAATCATGTATCATTCATCTCTGTCTGGAATAGTCTTGTTTCAGTATTAGGGTTTTGACGTCACATAATCGCCTCGTTTTCAGAGATCCGTAAAATCGAGGATTTCAATAATTTTTTATAAAACGTAGGGAGCTAACAGCAAGAAACGGTTTGCGGTGGTGAGCTAGTTTGGGTGAGTTCCATCGAATTATGAAATAAATTTTTTTTGTGATATAAGCCCATTGGATAACCACATATACGGTTAGTTTGATTGGAAATGACTTATGGGACACCCTGTATAGGTGATTATCATGCTCTCATGCCTTTTCTATTATTTTCCATCAGATACACTTTTTCGAGATGAGGTAATTTTGCGGTCATTTTTTAAGGTGTTTCTTCGCAAAACTCATGGAATTCAAAATGCAACCGGTACGATTAAATAAAAATTTGTGGCTCACTTTCCGACCCCTATTCAGATTGCGGTACCCAAATTCAATGGATTCTGCTTGCGGTAGGTCTTTGTGGTGAAATTTCCGATTATATAAGGGTTGATATTATTACAATAGACCACCCTCGGAAAATACGCAGCACTATTATAGTCAAACAAAAAAATAATAGCTCGAATAGTATCTAGGTATATAAATTATATAGCGAAAGTGTTGCCACCTGCTCATAATGGTCGATAATGCAATAATTTTATTATTGATTGGTAAAAACCAGAATTTCAGAGTAAATGTCCGACTAAAATTATTGAGAAATGTCAAAAAAGGAATTCCCTTGAATAAGTTCTCTAGTTCAGAGATTGCCATTATTTATGAATCACCGTGTATAGTTCCCGCCATTCTGGCACTTACTAAGATAATATGCGGCTACGTTAGTACATAAGGTACAAATTTTACACAACTTATAGGTACTGACGCAAATGCATATTTTCACTTATAATATCACGAGATCTTCAATTAATTCAAGATATTTGTGGTCTCGAAAAAAATCCTGGATATTAATTGAAACTTAAGTGGTATCCGGTAAGAAAATTTCACATTGAAATATTATATTGCAAGTATACCTACCTAATATTTGGGTAAAGTACGGATAGATGCCGTGGGGGGATAGATGCCGCAGACCACGTGACGCGAAAACTATGTACATACACATGACAACAACTTTCGGCGGGATGGAAGAGCTATTCGGCCATTTTTGTTTTGCATGCGGTGGATGCTTCGATTGGGCAAGTGTTTAACTTGAATTGTGGGAATGAAGTTGCTAAGATTTACTTTTATTGCTTAATATTTATTCGTATGTTGTTAATAGTATTGGGGAAGAGAGTTTAAAATAACAAAATGGGATTATTTGACTTTTATAGCGTTATATAGGGCATATATTATTTAAGATTTTGTTTTGTATTCTCGGCTACAGAGTCATAAGGCGCAGGCGTAGGCTGGTGAGACATCTATCCGTATCAAAAAGGAGAGATGCCGCACTTTTTGATACGGATAGATGCCACAAAAGTTTCAATAATAAAATAGCATAATTTTATTTTCTATCGATCATAGAACATCGAATAACTCCACATCCGACAGCGAAGATGAGATTCCCTTATCCGATTTGAAGGAAAAACAAAATCCTGAATCAGCCAAGCAAGATACTGACAAACAATTTTTTTGCGTGGAATGTTTTGAGGATCACAGTAAAACTGTGTAAGATGCAACCCATGCAAACGTGCAGAACTACAACAATAAATTACGGCATCTCTCCCTTATGGGAATTAACAGTGGGCATCTCTCCGCATGGCTGTAGGCATCTCTCCGTACCTGGGGGGGGGGGGGGAGAGTTGCCAGAAAACACTTTTTTTTTTCGTTATTTTTTTTAGTAGAGTTTTTTTCATGTTGTTTTAGGATCAATATTTCAATGAAAAATAGATGAAAGAATGATCGTATGTTTTTTGAAATACATATTTTTTGTTACTGGAGTTTTTATTTCTTTTTTACGTAAAGTGCGGCATCTATCCGTATTTTACCCTATATGGTATAAACTGTTGATAAATGATTTTTATTTATTGACTCACCTATAGAATGAACTCGAAATAATCTGAAGTTGAATGTAAACGTCATTCAACCTATAAACGTAAAAAAAATTCCAGTGTAATTTCATGCTCCGTCCCCCCAAGGAGGAGGAAAAAATTTCCAAGAAATTTGTTTAGTTGCTATGGTAACGATAAGAAATACTGGCTTTAAATTTATCGAAAATGTATGGTGTGAAATTTTCTTCGTAAATGCCAATGGCGGGAAATTTGAACTGGGCGATATTATACCCACTGGGCGTTATAACCCACAGATACCTCAATCGTTCTTTCACCACGTAACCTCAATACATCGTCTGGGCATTTCTAGCGTGGATGTAAAGGTCGCCGAATTAAATACCATTTCTGCATTTCTTGGGAATTGGAGTTAAGGTGGGTCTTCCAGACAGTCATTCTTGGGAGCAACCAACCGTGGTTCCGTCGAAGGTTCCATACGCTTACCCCATAATCAGTCCTTTATCGGCATTGTTATGTTTAGAGACTTGAGGTACTTTCAATATACAGAATTCCGTTTTTTTCTTTATGGAAAATAGAAATTACAAAATGTCTCGTAACATATGACGTTGTAGTAGATATACTAACCTACTTACCCCGTGCAAGGTACAGTTCCTATATACCTCGATCAGGATATAGGTATTTTTTTAGTCTTGAACGTCCCGGAATGGAGTTATATTCGAAAAATATTGTTCGTACCTAGGGAGGATGGGGAGAGAAGGTAAGTATTGAGATTTTTTGGGATTACTTCCTTTGGCACAGAAATTTGGAATGAAGATCCGAACATTTGTGAAGAACTTTAGCGATGGATCTGACATGATTTTCCCATAAAAGAGCTAGTATATTACTGATGGAAATACCGCGTGCATATACCGAGTGAAAATCTAAGAACGGCTGTCGCAAATCTATCATTCTTCCATCTTTGATGGTTGATATCTTCCGTTGGCGAAAATCTATCATTTTGTGGTATTCGTTGGTCTGTTGAGATTTAGTTTCTCTATTACATCGTATATGCATACCGTTAGATTCATTCTATCTCAAACTTGTATCATTATTCGTTGCTGAGATATGGCCGACAGCTGTTCTTAGATGTTCACCCGGTAGATATAGTGGACTTTGTGGGAATGGTGGTGTCACTGATGGTATCATCAGACTTGATTATCATTGTGACTGCGCTAAGTTGATGAATATCCTGTATATGAATGGTTTACTGATTCCGGAAAAGTGATAATTTTTGCTAATTTCCATAGAGTTCACCGGGAATATAATGTTATTTCAATTTGTCCAAATGATGTGCTCATGATCAAGAATCTGATGTATAAAAATGTTGGCTCTAATTCGGACAATTTATAAAGGACTCTCATGGAAACAAAACCAGTGACGATCAAAAAAAAATCTAGTGCTGTATCATCTATAGTAACCATAGATATCGCGGGTAATTGCATTTTTCGGAATTTTCCATAACTTTTCAACCGAAGTTCACCTGATGATTCTTCGTCGAAACGATATATTCACATTGCTCCAAACAGACAAAACACTCCAGCATTTCCATTGTTCCCCCGGATCGTTCTATTAACATGCGATGACCATTATACGAGCAGCCGATAACGGTGGGGCGGCCAGCGGAGCGTGGAAAAACGGCCCCCGAACCCGGGCCCCCGAACGACCTTTAACCGCTCACCATATCGTTTAGACCATGATTAAAAACGGTCACTGCCAAGACTATTTTTTTCTGTTCCGAATATCCGAATAATGGAATCACTTTTCTTTCTTCGAGACATCAGGAGACAGGAACGTTGACATCGGATTTGAAGATTTCGTTTTTCTATAACAGGCGACTGAATTTATGATGGCAGCGCCAACTATATGAAAGTACATTGTTTTGCTTCGGGCTATCTGCCTCCACACCGCGACCTTTTCAGATCTATTGTGTCTGCCCTCAAAATCGTTTAGAGTTCTTTGGCAAGCCCCGCCTTCTCTATGAGACTCCATAGGCTAACTTTCAGATCTCCTGTCTAACTTCGGGCTCATGGTTTTTCCTCACCCAGCGTAAGGAACCTAAGTCTTGATAATCCCTCACAGTGGCACAGTATGTGTACTGCAGTTTCCTCCTCATCCTGACAGAACATGCACAGCAGTTCTTCAGTCAGACCTATCGTACTCATGTGTTTGTTAAGCCTACAATGTCCTGTGAGGAGTCCCACTAGTATTCTAGTTGCACTTCGTTTCTGGCTTAGTAGATATTCGGTGAATGTTGGTGATGGTTCTTTGATAAACTCTTTTGCCTGTATCATTCCTGGCGAGTTGTTCCACCATTCTTGAGATTTGGTTTGCATCCACGATTTGTTACTTGTCTTTTGTATTGCTTCGCAATACCGCAGAAGGGTTCTGGGCCATTCAGAGCTTTGTTTGCTCCTGCTCTGGCAAGTCAGCCTCTTCATTGTTCTCGTACCCTGTATGTGCTGGTATATACCCATGCTAGAGTCAGTCTGTTCTGACTGCCCAGTTCATTCAGGGTTTCCGAGCAGGCCCATACAAGCTGTGCGTTAACTTGCATTGAGTTAACTGGTTAAATTGTCGTCTGGCTATCCAAATAGATTGCAGTGGTTTTCCCTTTCAACTCTTGCCTAATCAATTCTTTGACGCAATGATGTATTGCAATAATTTCTGCCTGAAACACCATCTTGTATTTGCCTGAGCTTAATGGTTCATTTGCTTTTGTATATTATTTAGATGTTTTGGTAGTGATTGAATCAAAGAAAACTTCACTTTCGACTGTTTATTTGTGTACTCTTGTGATTCGAGAGCAGCAGATATTCGTTCAATAAAGTATGTTTGCCCCAATTTGAGCAGGTTACGTTAATTTTCATTACGTTCCCATTCAGTAGTGAAATAAAAATTGTGAATATGTTGTTGAAGTTCACAGAGTAGGTATTTGAGATTTGTATATTATACAGGGTGAGTCATTGCAATGAGAAAGTGAGATAACGGCTTCGCTGTTTGAGATAGATTATCAAACATTTTTGTGATGGTCTAGGCTCATGAGCAGCACATTTCCAAAATATTTCGCGTTATACAGGGTGACTCAAAAATGCGTGACGTATCAAAGTTAAACTTTTTCTTATGAGACCCCCTTTATTTCATTGCATTGTCTAGCGAGAGATTCGAGATTTCTCAACTTCAGGATGTTTTTTGGGTCGAAACTATTCATGATTGGTCAAAACGGCTTACATGTCCTTATCTAAACTTTTGATTTAATATCTACTGATATTCAATTTGAACGAATACAGGGTGGTTCATAATTCTGAATTTTGAACTACTCTGTATTTGTCCAAATTGAATATCAGTATAGATAGTGAATCAAAAGTTGAGATGGGAACATGTGAGCCGTTCTGACCAATAGTTGATAGTTTCGACACAAAAAATCCTAAGCATCGAAATGGATGTCTTCAAAGGTATGGTTACTCCTGTGACAAGCTTTTCTAGAGAAAAGGCATGCCTGTGTTTTGTTTGCATTGAAATTTACCAAGTTGCCTCATTCGAGAATTGTTGCCAAGTCCATAATATGGGAAAATAAAATGGAGGCCGGTCCTGTTATCGATCATGACGTGTGATTGCTCTTCGGTCGGCTTCTCAATAACAATCGCGAATCTGTTTAATAATCGTTCGGACGTAATGATGAGCGCCGCCTATCGAAATTACGGATTTTAATTTCAATCCATTTCGAAAAATTGACAAGAAGGTCATTTCGATCACAAATGAGTTGGTACGGTGCACCGGAAGTGGAATAGAAACAAGGTTGTTTTGTCTGTACAGGCACTATCATTTTGTTCATTTCTTTTAGTTAATATGTCATGATGATATGGTGATCGGCGCACCAATCACTAGGTATTAAGTGTTTATCAATATCGAGAGAGATCTTTAAAATGAATGTCTCCATTTCCATGAAACAGAAATTCAGACCAACAAGTAGGTATTGAATACTTCTAGAGAACAAGTTCCGTTACCTGTTTTTTTTTTATAGAAATAAAAAAATCATCGTTATAATATCTGCTCTAGAGCTGTCACTTCCATACAGGCATTCCATGGATGGCAGAAAAATCCAGGCCCTGAGAATAGAGCAGAATTTGGCGGGGCAAGAGGCATATGCAATGAGACAATTCGATCATCAGAGGATGCTCATAATGCCAAAATAAGATCAAAACTTGTTGAATGTCCTATAACGGATCCCGTTCATTTTGGTCCTTCGCCAAAGCTGTAGGAAGAAACTTCACTTGCAACTCGTTTCCTCCTCTGACCAAGGAAGATGGAACACAAGCCACAACTGCCCAGGAGAAAGCCAACATTTTTGCGCATTTTTTTGCTGGAAATTCCACTCTGGATCCATTGGGAAAACAACTTCCAAACATAACGCCAATTGACAGTCATATGCCCGAGATCACCTTTCGCCAACGTATACTATAAGGAAGATTTTATTGGGTCTCAACATCAACAAAGCTTGTGGCTCCGACGCAATTCCACCGATTGTTCTCAAGAAATGTGCTCCCGAATTATATAACACCTGTTCTCTGCAAGTTGTTCAACTACTCTTACAAATTGGGGATATTCCCGTCCATCTGGAAAATTGCAAGAGTACAACCAGTTCCTGAAAAAGGCAAAAAAAATCCTACCTAGCAACTACAGACCGATCGCACTGCTATTTATTTATTTATATGCTAAGTGTTTTGCTCTAGACACTATACATAAATAATTGTGTGAAGTCGAAGAATTCTGATTTCTCTTATAGCCTTAAATTTTTCTCAGTACAATCTCCTGTGGTATTAAAAATTAAGGCTTTTCCAATCATTCCATTAAACAAAGGCACCCGTGTCATATTTAAGTAGACATAATAGCAATTTTTCAATTTATATTCCGAAGCTGTTCTCGTACTGTCGTGATGGCTGAATTTAGGTGCTGTAGCACGGTATATAGGACGTCAAATTATTTCATGCTATCTACTTCTCAATAGAAAGTATATTATTAGATTAGTCTAATTTTTTGTACTATATTATTATTCTTGTGTGTTCTGTGTTGGCTTTGCTACTGACCCCATACTCAACACATTTTGTGCCAATCTATGATCGGAAGACTTATGCCAGGGGCCACAATACTTTTTCGCAATATTTGGTGCATTCGATACCAAAATGAATTATTTAACAACAAATTAGTGTTTTTGTCTCATTTTTATTAGGTTCTCCCTATTTTTTCGATGTCTCATTTGCAGAAAGAAAAGGTAAAGGTCTTGCGCTTGTAGCCACGTCTTTCAAACTTGGAAGACGTTTTTTTTTCATGTTCTTTTGTTGCAGGTCCTCAGTACGAAAACTAACAATAGCTAATTAGTTACAGTGTCCTGAGCGACCACGCAAATGATCGTGTTTATTGTGTTTCAATGAAAAACATTGATTTTCTTTTTTTTCTTCAATAAAAATCACTGATTTCTCTTTGTTTGTTCTTATATAGATTAGGTATTATTTTCTGAAATAGGAATGCTTTTTTATTCCATTTTATTTTTGAAATAGCTCGATAAAAAATATCAGAACATTATCTTTCCCACTTATGATGGTTAAGCTGAGTAGGTGTATAGAATGTACTACCAAATCTTCATAAATCCAATTTTCCTCAAACTTAGATTCACAATTATTCTTCACCCAGAGAAGTGCACGGCAGCGTCTTTCAGTTTCGATATATACACTGTCAGAAAGTGGAAGATGTCTGTTGCTTTAAATCGGCTTATTTTGACCTTGAGACTATATGCTAAGATTTTGTACAGACCTTTCAGGGATTATCTCTATTAATTAAAAAACAACAGTGAATATTACGACGTGTCTGAACTGTCATCGTTCAGTTGCAACTGTAAATTAGCACCAATTTACAGCTGCAACTGTAAATTAGGAGATTTTTAGGAAAAAAAAGTTCTCTGGTTCTGATTCACAGTTGCAACTGTAAATTAGGCAGAAGAAACTTCTATCAAATATCTCCTAATTTACTGTTGCAACTGTAAATTAGGAGGTGTTTTTTTTAAAAAAGCTTTCTCTGCCTAATTAACATGTTGCAACTATAAATTATTGGTAATTTACAGTTGCAACTGTAAATTAGGAGATATTAAAATAAAGTTTCTTCTGTCTAATTTACAGTTGAAACTGTAAATTACCACTAATTTATAGTTGCAACTGTGAATTAGGCAAATGTTCGTAAAAAAAAGGGTTTTTCGGATGGCAGTTCAGGCACGTCTTAGAATCGCGCGGTCGTGACAAGAAAAATTTGAGTTATAACTCGGTATATAAATAAAAAAATCGTCTCTGCCGAGGAACTATAGTTGAACCTCGAGCAGCTCAATAATTCCACTATACATAGTGAGTGATGACAATTCCATGGAACGAAACAAACATAACTCGATTTTATTTCGAAATGTGCTTTAATAATGCATGTATTAATCATCATAAACATGTCGACGAGTGGAACAAAGAACAGTTCGAACAATTATATTTTTGCTCGGTAAGTTGTAAATGTAAAATGTTAATACGTGATAGCAATCAGGGGATGCAATAAATACGTTCGAACGAAGCCATCGAGCTACCTCACTGTCTGAACGTTCGAAACGAATGTGCCATGGGCGTTACAAAAGGAAATTTTCATATTCTCTGCTCATTTTTTCTCGAATAACTAACAATGCAATCATTCTGATTGGTGATTATGTATTTTTCTCAATTATTGTAACAATATTACATAATATTCCTAAATATATTTATGTATATAGATACATTCATTTATTTTTCAATATTTTCATTTACCATGACTTATAATGAGATGTATACATCTCTATAGAAGTGAGACACACTGTATACTGTTCATCTTGACTCAATAATTCTGATCTTCATATCTTTTTATCTGAAGTTTCAGCTTCAAAATGAGACTTAGATTTTGGAAATCGGTTGACGAGGAAAAAAATTATGACTGCAAAACCAAAAAGTAGATCATCTTCATGCCCATGCTGTCAAAGTAAGAAAAATAGTTTGTTCATTTTGAGAATTACGAAATTTTTCACAGTTTCAGGTGATACCCGGTAGCAATTTTATATGAAGAACCTCAGTTTTTAAAGAAGAGCGAGATTATAGCTGAAGTAATAGAAAAATGGTATTCATATTTCAACAGGGGCAACATTTTGGGGTGCGAGATTTTGAGAGTTTTGAACTCGGATGGCCCAACACTGGTTAAGATCCAACTGATGTCTTATGATTATATTATGCCCCTCCAGAAGGGTTTTACCGAGAAATACAACATTTACGGTAGTGCCGATGAAATAAAAATAGTTCATTGCCAACAAGTGTGTTATGCTAATCCAGACGAATCAACATATAATACGAAGCGAGGATGAATATTCAACAGGCTCGGTATTATTGTATTTGTTTAAGTATGGACGAAAGACTGACTTGTCCTGACCCCATCAGCCGAAGGCACATAGGTACTATAGGTATATTATATTGACGACAAACAAAAGAACAACTGTTTCTCCTCGACCTGATGTTTTTTTATGTTTAAATTTTATCTCATATTCCTTCCAAGTGGTTTTCGGAAGAATATCTAAGAGAAAAAAATAACAATCCATCAGGGTGTTACAAATTGTGGCTAAGCATCATGGATATCTCTGTAACCTTAAGAGCTACAGGGTAGGTTGAATTAGTACAAAGTTACACCATTTTATGCTCAACAAAATGCTGCTCTAAAATTGAAGAAAATTCAACTATTTTCGGAGATATCCGGAAAAACAGGAAAATATGCAAAATCATATTCATTACTAAGTTTATTTGAGGAGATATTTCAAAATAAATGTCACTGAAATCTGATTCGATATTCAATTCGTGATGGAGACGGCTTCAAGTGTTTTCCTTCTTCTATATATATAATTTTTTGTTATTCAAATTGATTTCACTCCTATAATCTGTGAATTTCATTATATATAGTCGGACTGAACTACCTTTTTCTTCAGGAGAAAATCTCACAATTTTGAAATTATCTGGTGAAATTGGAAATAATAAGTTGTGATATCAAATATCAAAACAGTGAGGGCTAATATTTTAATGTGTTATGCACTTCTGAATGAAAATTGAGATTTCATTTATTTTTCAAATTGGGTAGGAAAAGTGACATTAACATGGAAAATTATAATTATAATTCGTCTCAAATCGTGTCTGAACTCATGATGAAAACATGCTTTGGATATACGAAGATCCTCCTCATCACTGTAAAAAATCCTATTGAGTGACGCTTTTCGTAAAAATAAATAAAAATGCACAATTAGTTTCATCAATAACTCAAATTTTGTTGACTTCCTCTGAAAATTGTACATGATTTCTCGAACATTTTTCATACTTCTGGGACACTTTATAGATAATTCAAAGGGTATAGCTATAAAATGTTTACACAATCCGGTGTGAGCCTGGATTTGTGTGGACCTGGAGTTAAAATCAACTCAAAAATTTTTACCGTGATAAGAGGGTGCAGCTTTCGTTGGAGCAATTTTTGGACCCATGCTATTTTATTTTCTCTTATTTCTGGTCGAGGAATACACCTACGGCGTTCATTAAGAATCTAATAATTGAAGATTCATTCTGAGACTGCCTTATGAGACTATGTCTTCATGATAGTTGACATTTTCATGCCACCCTGTATTAAAGTCTACAGATGGCTCACGTGTTGAATTACCGAAGATTATAGCCGACTTCCGCTGTGACGTCGATATTTGTAGAACAGCGTTATTTCATTCACGAAGAACTAACTATATAGTCAAACCGCGAAAGAAATGAAATTATCTGGAACGCAAGACTATAATTATTAATATTATCATCATTGATTTATCTTCTCATTATGAGACTTCTCAGTCGCTCAAAAAATTGATTTGATTAATAATTATAATTTATCTCTGTTATACCGGAAATTTATTGACGACTTCGGGACACAGGATCCGATCTATCAACTCAAACCTGTTGGTTGGTGGGTATGGCGAAAACAGCCGAAAAAATTGCTGCGCTCTCGTTGATTGACCTGAGAAAAATCGATGCTAATTATAGCTGATTCTATGTCGTTTTTTGAACATTGGGAATGTTCCGGAAGTTCTGGTGGGATGAGAAGATTAATAAGTTGAAGAAAATAGTGCCAAGCGATCAATAATTAATTGAACGTTTCCTCTATAGCTGTAGCTGACGTCGAGAAGCAAGTTGAAGCCAAACGTAATATACAAATACAAAAATAGTTGGTGTAGAACCACATTTTCATGGCTTTGTATTTTTGTTGTTTGTATAAATTTTGTTGCGAATGATCAGCCTGGATTTATTACAAATCTTAAACATCATTGAAATACTTCTAGATACATGGTGATATCGAACAGAACAGTGCATTCGGGTTAATTACAACAGAGGTGGTGGCTGTCTTTATACTAGCGGTTCATAAAATGACGAAAACTACCTTGGTAGTAAAAGCACACTTTTACGCCTCGATGGTATGTATATCATAGAGACAAGGGAAAAAATAAAAAATTTGGAGAAATGATTAAATTCATCAATAAATACCTAACGAAATCGTTCGTCAGCATCACGTTATACCTATATGCATTCATTCGAATTCGAATTATTGGTCCGTGTTTTTTCCAATTTTGTCACCGATTTCGAGGAATCGATCGCGAGATAAACCTCCTTTCGAGTAGAAAATTACAATATTGGCCGAACAAATATTAACAAAAACAACGAAAGTGTCAACGTTAATAATTGCCCGGCCATTGTTCAAACTCTTTGACGCTATTAGAGTGTGTCAACATGTGTGCACAAGCGTTGTTTGCGCTGTACACAACGATAATCGGCACTTTTCTGTCTCGGAATCTGACGAATGTCCACTTCATATAGACACTAGCGACGAATATTCGAAAATTTGGATTCGAATCTTCTCGAATTCCAGGACGTGAGCTCTGTCAACAGATCGGTGTCTTTTCTTTGTCATCAGATATAATAATTATGCCACACACATAAAAAGGATTTCTTCATTTAATAGAATATTTTTCTATGACTAAGATAGGGACATGATAGTCTTTCAGTGTTCAGTAAAAAAAGGCAAAAAGACCCTACCTATAGCAACTACAGACCGATCGCACTGCTATCTATTATTTCAAAGATCATGGAGGAAGCTATCAACATCGAGCTCATGAAATACCTGGAACATTCAGGTATTATCGACGATTGGCAATATGGCTTCCGTCATCAGAGATCAACTGGTGACCTGCTCGCTTACGTCTCACATATATGGCAGCAATCTATTGGAAAATATGGTGAAACCTTAGCCGTGGCACTTGATATCTCCAAGGCATTCGATCGAGTCTGGCACCACGGACTCCTCGCCAAGCTTCCATCTTATGGCTTGCCTCCCCAGCTATGTAAATATTTTTCAAAACTTCATCACCCTGTATCTCAAAAGTTAAGACTTTTGGAATACTGATGGGTGATAAAGTTTTGAAAAATATTCAGTTTTTCTATAATAACTGAGACAATATTGTATATATCTTCATGAAATTTGGTACATGTCTTATATGTACCAAGGTGCATTTTCTGATGTACAGAAATTTTCATTTTCTTTACCAGTGGCACCGTTACGGGAATGATATTGTTTATATTTTACTCAAAAGTGAGCAACGACGGAAAATTCTCAAATTTCGTACGATGCTATGAAAGGCTATTCAATTATGTACAAAAAAGATCCTCTTGTTTATACTCGATAGAACGCTTCGTTTTAGAGAAGAAACGGATAAGCTAAACCAGACTTTCAATTTTGATGTCTTATAGTACTCCATTCAGGACATTCATCACTGGATAACCTTTTGAAATTTTCATACCGATTCAGTCACATAGCAGACTGAATTTTGCCATCACGAGAAGATACAAGGCGGACAAAAAAGAATCTATGCTATATCTCAAAACGACGTTTACGAGATACGTTCATATGAAGTTTAATTCTTGAAATAGGTCGAAAAATCGGCCCCTTAAATATTAGCATATCATTAAGGAACACCCTGTATATCTCCATTTTTCCATGTTCATAATTCATCTGAGAATATTCCTTTTCGAAACTAATATGTCGAGTTTTCAAGAATTCTGTAGAAATCTTATATCGTTTGTGAAAGTTTTAACATTCTTTTTTGAGAATAAGTACTATACAGGGTGATCCACGGTGGATGGCCTATTAGAAGTATCTGGAGAACGAAAAGACACAACATTCTAAAAATTGGGATGCTTCGATAATTGAACTTTCTCTATCCGCCTAAAATATTTTCATCGATACAGTGTTGCACTTCTATCAGAAACAACTAGCAACTTTGTTATTTCATAGCGAACACCATGTGTTTAATGCATTCTTGGATTTTTTCTGAAGAGCTTATTTCATCAATGCATCACACTTGGGGTCTAGCAGAAATGATTACAGAGATATGGGGTATTCAAAATCGAGATTTTTCAATTTTAGGATTTTTTTGTGTCGAAACTATTCATTATCGATCAAAACAGCTTACATGTCCCTATCCTAACTTTTAATCCACTATCTACTGGAATTTAATTAAAAAAATTACAGGGTGCTTCAAGATTCAGAATCATGATCACCCTGTTATCTGTTCCAATTAAATGTCAGTAGATAGTGAATCGGAAGTTGAGATAGGGACATGCAAGCCATTTTGATCGGTAATGAATTGTTTCGACACAAAAAATCCTAAAATTGAAAAATCTCAAAATCGAGATTTGAACACCCTATATCTCTGTAATCATTCCTGCTAGACCACAAGTGTGATGCATTGATGAAATCAGCTCTTCAGGAAGAATCTAAAAATGCAATAAAATACAGGGTGTTCCATTTGAAATAACAAAGATGCTAGTTGTTTCTGATAGAAGTGGCAACACTGTATCGATGAAAATATTTCAGATGGACAGAGAATGTTCAATGATCAAAGCATTCCAATTCTCTGAATGTTCTGTTTTTCCGTTCTCCAGATACTTCTAATAGGCCATCCACCGTATACAATTCTGATACTGATAAAAGATAAGGGAGACTCTTTTCTTGAAATGGATATCCAATGGAATTTTTTAAGAACGGTTTTCATGCATGAACCAGCCTGTATAATGCGTTTGTTCGCCTATTGACCCGTGCCATGAACCGAAAGGATGAATGAGCTGAAGAGATGGCTTATTAGCTACCGCATCAATCGGTTGCCATAGATTAAAATGGTGGCCGAGTGCTAGCGGCACTTGTGCTTCCTTCTCAAGCCAGATATCCCGCATCCGGTATATAGGTAATCGACTATTAAGCAGCCACGCCAGAAACAATCTCAATATAGGCACTTGAATGGGCGAGTGGACTAGTTTTATTTTATTCCTTTTTAAAATAAGTGCATATATTCAAGACATATATATGAGAGAGTCTAACAAAAATTACTAAAATATTTGATTTTTCCTAAGTCTTCACATTAACGAGAAATTTCATTTTGAAAATTGAACATAAAATGCTTCGAAATTCGAGTACGCCACTGGGAAGCAAGTGAAATTTGCGGAATCCTAGGGAATCCACAATTCGTCATTCACTAAAGTCAAAACAAGACAGTGATGCCAGATTGTTTCAGAGACGAATATCCTGATAAAAATTTGTCACAGAATGAACATGAATTGAAATATAGGTTATGGAAACTAATAGGTCGCGTGCAAGAACTGTCAGATGACCGACCCTGGAGGCAAAACATATTTGTTTACAAGTGATCGAAATAGTTTTCCACAATTATTTTGGCATATGAATCGTATTTTTCCGCTATTCATCAATTCGCTAATGCCATCACATTGTGCTGTTGTAAAATGCACAAAAACTGCAGCGGAAGATGAAGAAATCCGGATGGTACATTATGATTCAAAAGTAAGTACCTATAGTCACTCACATAGTTTTCATTTTTGAAATTTGGTTATTTCTCTGATTTCTCATCGGAATTCCTTCTGCAATAGGATCAGCTAATAGAAATATACCTGAAATTTCTAGAATAATGCAAGAAGATTGGATTCATACAATCAATCGGTAGGACTGGTCTGACATGCTGACGATCGTGTGTGTTGTAGACATTTTCAATCTATTAGCAGCATTAGCTTGTATTGCAGAAGTGGCAGAAGGCAGAAGGAATTTTAATAAGGAATGACAACAATTCATAATGCTAACTATGTGAGATTACTATTTACCTGAAAAATCATATTCCCTAGTCTCTTGCTGCATTTTTTGTGCATTGTACAACAGCACGATGCGAAGGCATGCTTGAATTAATGAATAACGCAAGAAACACGATTCGTATGCCAAAATATTGTGAAAAACTATTTCAACCTTCTGATTCCTCTGTAACCAAATAAAAAAGTGAGGTTGTGTTTCAATAATTCACAGAAGAATGAGGTTGTGTTTCAATACTTTGCCTCCAGGGTCGGTCTTCCTGCACGCGACCTATAGAGGTGAATGTAATATGTACAGGAGCCTTATTTTTTAAAGTTTACTGAGAGAACTGTGGGTTGATAATCTCCATGGATCACGAGAGACGGAGAGAAACATGAGGGGAATGATAGAACGTCCCCCTTCCTTCAATTCGAAAATAAGGCCCCAGCGGGTAGATACAAAATTAGCAGACAATAAATAGGTAGACAACATACACAAAGTTGAAAATCGACTCACCTAGTAGATTTTCTCATACCTGCTCGAACAGCAAAACTCCCGAGAGCAAACAAATACTAATATCGAGTCCATTAATTCCATCCAATTATTTTATTTTTCATTTTACGTTTACAATTAAGTATTTTACAAACCAGCCGACACAAACAAAACTATTATCATATGATCTGTCAACATCATTTCTCAAAACAGCAGTATCTGACTATCTGTGACCATAGATTTCCTCTTTGCTGTGACCTTTGACAGTACTAACTAGGATTGTTCGCGTTCTATTACTATTTCACGAAGATTGTTACGATATTACGATTTGTCATGATAATCTATTACTATTTGCTATTAGCACCAAAATATGTTCCAATACTAAAAAATCTATTTCTGTGCTCAGCGGATAATTATGTTCCGTTCTATGTTCTATATTTATGTCAAAACTGTGATTAGTGCGATAGGGTTTGACAAGAATGACATTCCGAATGTCAAATGTCAGATTTTTCTAGTCTATTACCTTTTGATACAAATCTGATACCTTTTTCCAAGGAAATCTATTACGAAAAAATCAGACCCAGGAACAACACTGACTAGTAAATGTAAAGTTTTTTTTTCTGACAATTTGCTTGGAAAGTGACGATGCATTTCTCAAACATTGAGCTGAATGATATGGTTCTTATGTCGGGTCGTTATTGTGCGGGGCCCATGAGACTCCTCGAATGACACGAAATTGTAGCGATGCAAGGAGGTGGAAGGAAGGGTCTAAAGGATTTTTCAGTAAAAGAACTTCCAAAGGGAGGTGTTAAGATATACGCTTTTCTAGCTTATGTGTACAAATCTTGGGTGAGTCCATTTCAAAGTTTTTGTATTATCTTTCTGAAATTCAAGACCAGGGTTAACTTCTTCCCCGTGTACATTTTCTCGATTATACATTTTATTTAATATCTCCTAATTGTCATGTAGAGTGGCAACGTCGCTTCGTTCATCACGGTCGACTGCGGATCGCAAACGATAGTTGTGACAGAAGTAGAAATCCGAGCGGAAAAAGGGTATTTTGCCCCAAATCTATTTTGATCCTAATAATATTTTTAATAGTGCTATTCGGTAGTATACCTCAAGCTTTCTTAGTGTTTAAAATATATGCACTCATTTTAAAATCAGCCTGTATAGAATCATCACTCAAATACCTTTCAATTTCATATTCATTTGAAGAATTTTTTGGTAGTTTTTCAGGTGTTAAAATCATCAATAATAGGTGCGTTTTTTTGGTTTCCCACTGGTGGCAGTACGCTGAGAGAAATGGGTCAAATGATTATTTCATTCAGAAATTTGTATTGACCACTAGCGAAACTATATTACTGCCTGTGAAAAATAAAATAACTGGACCAAAATTTTTGATTCATTTGGTATAGCTCACCTATACTATGAAAGATTCTAAATTTGAAGCAAGCGTCTACTGATTTGCGGTAAAACAATTAAAATAATCATTTTCATCATTTGTAATAAATTCTCAACGATTTTGTCGCAAATCATGTTGATGGAGTGAATAGGAATATCATTTGTTGAATGAAAATGATTGTTCGTCAGAATAGAAACTGTTTGCAGCCAATCACATGCTATTCAAATAAGAAAAAGTTCGAGATGAACGACTTTCCATTGTGCAGAAATGAAAATTATTGTCCACAACAAAACTACTATGAATTGGTCAATAACATCAGTTGATTTGAGAAAAATACAGGGTGCTTCAAGATTCAGAATTCTGATCACTCTGTATCTGTTCCAATTAAATGTCAGTAGATTGTGGATCAAAAGTTAAGATAGAGACATGTGAGCCGTTTTGATCGATAATGAATAGTTCCGACACAAAAAAATCCTAAAATTGAAAAATCCCGATTTTGAACACCCTATATCTCTGTAAACATTCCTGTCAGACCCCAAGTGTGATTGATACACTATATTGTTTTACCACTAACCAAACCGATTTTTTAACGCCTCGACACGTGTTTCGCTAACTATGTTAGCATCTTCAGGAGAAGATTAAAACTAAATATCCTTATTCTAGTGTGCTGCTTATATACTAGGTATATGTTCACCCAACTGTGAAAAATACTAACCGTCAAGTTAATGTTTGTCATGGTTGAGTTCACATGTTAATCCAAATTTTTATATTACTAGACTATATAGAGGGCTATATGGAATAGGTCCATTATCCTTCTTCATTACTCTATTACTATACTTAAATATCTCTAAGCTTTCATATGCGTCTAGTTTTCTAATGTTATTAACTTGCTTAACTAATTTGAGGTTAGTAATATGTGTGTTATGATTGTGATTGAACATATGTTCGGCTACACAAGATTTATCTAACCTGCCATATTTTAAATGGGCTATGTGTTCTTTGAACCTTGTTTTTATGGGTCGCCTGGTTTGGCCTATATATGTTTTATCACAATCATTACAACTTATTTCGTATAATAAATTGCCTAATTTTGACCCAGACTGATAAACGCTTTCAAAACCTAAGTCTTTGAAAATCTTATCAAGTCCCTTCGTATACTTGGGATTGAACGGGATTGGGATTCTTCTAGAGTTCTTCTTATCCACTTGAAAAGTCGTAGAATATCGAAGTGTTAACTTAAATTCTACGTATTAATTTATCTACTATTTTTGATATCATACCCATTGACGCCAGCCATACTTTATAAAAACACTTCTTTCAGCATTGAATCTTTCTTTAGTCTTGATCCAACTTGCATATTCAAATCTGAAAGGAAATTTCTGATATTTATGGACTGTATAAACCGGGAACATATATTGTTCATAAAATAATATCGTATAGAAACAATCTGTTCCAACACTTACATAACTAACGATTCGTAGATTATTATACAGAACGCCTAGAGAAGGAGCGAAAAATAAGCGAAAAATATACCCTCGGTACGCTCGAACAGTTTGCAATTTGCATTTAGATGTTCCAGATAAATAATTAGATGGTATCGAACATAGTCGCCTGTACCTATTTAATATAATGTTGTCAGCTTTAAGTGGCTGGCTGAGCGTCTTTCGATAGATAGTCGACTGAAAAACAAAAAAAAGGAAAATGTATTTCCAAGTAGGTACTATGCATATACAAGATTTATTATTAAATAGTGCAAGATGAAGTGCATTTGCACAATTTGAATGTTATAATATAACTAGCTGACCCGGCAAACGTCGTTTTGCCATGTAGACATTATTTCTAGAAAAATCGTTTTTAGATAAATATTTATCAAAAAACTTTTAAACTATTCCATTTATTTTCTACTCCTTTTTAGTTCGACACTCTATATCTCTTCATTTTTTCAAACTGCTCTTCATTTTCAACTGACTTCTTTTTAGTTTGGCTGTATAGTTTTTCAAATTTTTATTTAATACAATAGCTGATACACGGCAAACGTTGTTTTGCTATATACATTCATTTCTAGAAAATACTTGTTTAGTTATATATTTATCTACACACTTTCGTTATTTCGTTTTCTATACTTCTTTTTAGTTTGGCTATCCATAAAATAGTGTTTTATTAGTATTTCAAATTACTATTTTTATTTTCACCTTCTTCGCTTAGTTCGACAATCTTTCTCGTTTTTAAACTATACTAATAATTTTTCACTTCTATTCAGTTTGGCTATCCATAAAAGCGTGTTTCATCATGGTTTCTCAAACAACTATTTATTACTAAGCTATTTCGCCATATTCGATCCGCCATCTTAAATTTCCCAATTTTGAAGAATAAAATCATACTATCCGACCCCGAAAACCGCCAGATACAAATTTTGAATCGAATCGGATCATAATTACAAAACTCGTTCGCCATATTGGATCCTCCATCTGTGATTTCCTAATTTTTGTGAAAAAATCATAATCTTCGACCCCAAAATCCCCCAGATACAAATTTTGAGTGAAATCGGATTACAGAACTCGTTCGCCATATTGGAACCGCCATCTTGAATTTTCGATTTATAAAATAGATTATGACCGATTCTCATACCTACCGAATACGTACAAAAATGTTCATACGAATCGGTCGAGCCGTTTCGGAGAAGTTTGGCCACTGACAGGAGAATTTTATATATCAGATATAAGTAATATGGTTGAGTAGGTATAACCATGAGTATAACTCAACCAAATTAGTTGGTATATTTTAGTTTCGAAACGTTCTTTTTGCTCCATACTGCTTTTTTTATCGCTTGGAGCGCACGAAAGGAAATCTCTATAATGTTCGACTGCTGCTACTGCTGTTTATTGCCTATTTTCCTTTAACGTTTTCGATATTATAGGATATATTTCCAAGTTTTCATGTTAGAAGGAAAAACCCAGAAACCGAGGGAAAATACAACTTTTCGAGGTTATATAGTTCGGACCTTTTGACAGTGACAGATTATTGCTGTGTGACAGAATGACATGGAGCGCAAATTGTATAAGATGTGAATTGTCAATTTGTTGTCATTCCAAGCACCAAAACATACGCTGATGCTCTTAGATTCCATCCAGAGAAGATCCATTCGCCTGGTGGGTGACGCCACACTCACTCACTCTTTGACATCATTGGAACACCGTAGAGAGGTCGGCGACCTTTCACTTTTCTATCGATAGGTACTTCCACGGGAAATGTTCTTCGGAAATCTCTGCTATCATCTCTTCACTAGCGATACCAGTCAGACGAACTAGACAAGCCCAGTCAGTACATCCTTTCGTTGTCAACCTCGAAAGATGTCGAACAGCACTTTATCAAGACTCCTTCTTCCATAGAACGGCTAGGCTCTGGAATTCATTGCCTGTGGAAGTATTTCCAACAACATATAATCTCCAAAAGTTCAAAAAAAAATCCAATACCTTCGTCCTGTCCCTATCCTCCCTAGGAACGCACGATGTTCTCTGAACATTATAGGGATTCCCTTTCGTGCGCTCCAAGCGATAAAAAAAAATCACTTATTGGTTATAGTATCCAATTAGGTATACACCTGTTGCTCTACTCCATCATAGTTGATATATTCTGGTGAACAAGCATGTATTGTATAATTTGTATACCAATTTCGATAGTTCCGTGGGAATTTTCGGGGCGAACTAACTGAACCATGTTACGATAATGAAGCATTTTCACGCAATTTACTAACACAAATTCGCCCCCTATTTCGAGATCTTCGTTCCCTAACCTGCATTACACGTGGTACACGGGAACCGAGTGGTTTTCAGGTAAAAGTGTTTAGAAATACGGAGACGTGGATTCCCTTCAACTGTGCATTACCATTGGCGTAACGTGAATGAATTAGTATGAACATAATGGGTGATAATGGAGTTTCAGTTTTAATGGTTACTAATCCAGGAATCGATAGAACACATGGAATGTAAAATTTCTATGGCAGCTCCGCCTAATAGAGCATACAGGGTGATCGACGGTGGATGGCCTATTAGAAGTATCTGGAGAACGAAAAGACAGAAAATCCTGAAAATTGGGATGCTTTGATAATTGAACATTCTCTATCCGTCTAAAATATCTTCATCGATACATCACTGAAAAAAAAATTGAGTGAAATTTCACTCAAGTTCCACGCAATAATGAGTCAATTTCGGTCCACGCTCGATTGAGTTGAAATTTCACCCTACTTGACTGTGTAAAATGGTGATTCATGAACCGATTCCATCAAATTTGTTATAAACATTCTCATTGTTATGAGAACTTGATGAAATATCTAGTTTGAGTTGAGAATATACTCAAAAATTTCAATCAGTAAATTCACTCACAACCACATATTCATTCACTCAGAGGAATTTTCTACAGTGCAGTGTTGCCACTTCTATCAGAAACAACTAGCAATTTTGTTATTCCAAATGGAATACCCTGTATTTTATTGCATTTTCAGATTCTTCCTGAAGAGCTGATTTCATCAATGCATCACACTTGGGATCTTGCAGGAATGATCACAGAGATATAGGGTGTTCAAAATAGAGATTTTTCAATTTTAGGATTCTTTTGTGTCGAAACTATTCATTATCGATGAAAACGGCTTACATGTCCCTATCTTAACTTTTGATTCACTATCTTCTGGAATTTAATTGGAAAAAATACAGGGTGCTTCAAGATTCAGAATTCTGGTATATATTATTGGTATATTTCCTGTATATGAGTGCATAGTCACAAAAGTTGAGAGTTTTAATATAATAGTAGAGAGTAGATTTCACACTATGAACAGTGTCGGATCCACCGGAAATTGATTGAAATATTTGCTCTACGTAGATGTCAAATTGCTCCTGCATTGTTCAAATTGACACTACTATTTGTTTAGGTGCTAATAAGGAGTTATCATTTGTTCATCATTTTGAATGATATAGTACACTAGTTGAGTAAACTAGTCACTACTTCCTGTTGAGATTTCATCCAAGTTACCTAAATTGATCATTCTTTCACATGTCACAGTATTTATAGGCCTCCGACAGACGTTCAGCGGCGAAATCTCCGCAGCGCCACCTGTATGCAGTAGAGCGAATTGACGGATGAAAAGTAGTGTGACTTTATAATATTTTAATTGTTTGATATTTGAAAAATGACTCGAGTCCCACTAGACTAATTAGTTAACCTCTATCTGTTTCATAAATCGTTCGAAATGATAATTCGAAACGGAAAAAACGGAAAATAACTGAGATAGCTATACGGAAATACGTCCATAACCCAATGTTGAAGAAAATTTCTCACTACGCGGGTATAGTAAAAAAGCTACTTGAAGCTAATATCATGATCATTATATATCATCGACACTATAATCGGAATTACTTATTTCACTATCTAGTTGACTGAACGATCTGAAACTGTATAGATTGATATTTCATCGTATATAGATTGAATTGAACAATGATATAGTGTCAATTTAATCGACAGTAGTAGAATATTTGAGTTCACTAGTATCAGTTAACACTAGTATGAGTTAATTTCCAATTGTTTTTGAATTGAAGTTATCTGAATTGATATTTTATTGAAATTTCAGGAATATAGAGTGAATTCAATACGAGAATAGTGGAAATTCAATCTAGAATTAGTTTCAAAGGAGATAATCTGCGAGAAGTGTAGTAATAGAGTTGACTGCAGTATTAGAGTGAGTTTGTCAGAGTATTTTAACTCTAAAAAATACTCTACGAATTTAACTCGAAGCGGTATTTTACTGTGTGAAAGATGGAAAATCGATCAAATACTTCAACGGCCACTATACGTATATACATTTATGATCGCAGAAGAAAGTGCTATGCGGCTTGTATACAGATTGTTTTGCCCAAAAGTTACACATAGAGCATGTGAATGGCAACATAGCAAGAGAGGTACAGTACATGTCGCTGTTGGATGGTGTTAGCCCGTTAGCACTCTTATAAGTTATTGTAAAATTGATTAGAGTTGCTATCACCACTCATGAGCGACATATTTATTGCTTCTAACTGTACGTCTGATTGCCACTACAGAGAAACACAACCGTAACTGTCATGTTAATAGGTACTCATCTACATGTAACGATTCGATTAACAATCTATGTACTTGAAGCTAATTAGCGCGAAATATGTCAATTTCCATGCACAATAGTTGTAATTTACCATTGATTGCTGAATTTTTTTTTAGTTGAGATTGTCGAGATGGTTAAGGAATTTTGTAAAGGACCCCGCACAAATCAAATGTAATTTTGATTTGTTTCAATTTACCTGGAATTTCGATAGAAAGTAGTTCAAAGTGTGCTGAACAAAAGTCTCGATGGGGTCAAACGATTGCTATGAGTAGTTTTCGTGCTATGCTCTCGTGAATCCTTTTATCCTACGTATAAAAAAAACGTTACTAAATGATCTACGAAGGGGGTACACACGCACTTGTGAGATATCGAATTCAGGTTAGTTAGGTTAGGTTAGGAGGTTGTGGGTGTGGGTGTGTGGGTGTGGGTGTGTGGGTGCATTGTGGGTGTTTGTGTATAAAGGGTCATACAAAGAGGCCAAAGTACCTGTCACGTCAACGTTCGTTGGCGTTCGTTGGCCTTGAGTAGCGCAAAGAACAGGTGATATGATTAATGATATGACAGTTGATAGATGTTAATGTATGTAAAATATAGCAATGAAATATAGCTCAACTAATTCTGGATTTCTGAATTCGATTTCGATATCTCACAAGTGCGTGTGTACCTCCTTTGTAGACCTTTAGTCGAAGTTTTTTTCAATACGTAGCCTCAGAGGATTCACGAGAGCGTAGCACGAAAACTACTCATAGAAATCATTTGACCCCATGGAGACTTTGGCTCAGCACACCGTGAACTACATTCCCCCAAAATTTCAGCTAAATTGACAGAAATCAAAATTGCATTTGATTTGTGCGGGGTCCTTTATAATTTTAATTCGTTACGCCTCTGGCGTAGGTCGAAGCGAAGGGAAAGATCGGCCGAAAGACCGATCACAGACACAGACCGGAAACAGGTCGAGGGAAGCCACCCTCGCGTTACCTTCCCCTTCCCCTCACCCTTCCACACCTTCCGCACGCCTGCACTGCTAGTACCGGAAGTCGTGTAGCACCTCGCACCGAGGCTAAGTGCCGTCGGGGTTGCCAGATTTAAGAAGAAGTTGAAACTACTTCGTAGGTTGCACTTTACTTACGAAGTAGAATAGGAGCGTTTCCAATGGGTGGGTGACTTGGCTCCAAGTTCCAACCCAAAAACCTCTACCAATGTAGAAGCAACATTATGGAAGTTTAATTACTGGAATGGCTTTATTTTGATGAAATTTGATTGTAGGAGTCTACTCAGCTCACCTATAGAAGTTGTTCAGAAGAAAGTAGTTATTCATTATACAAGGGAAAAAGTAGTAGCGGAGAGAAAAAAAAACCGCTATTTATATTTTACGAAAAATTTCTAAATTTACCATTTTTTTGCCACCCATCATGTATATTCATTTCCAACTAACTCACGTTGTACTTCAATAACACATTTTATTTCCTAAAATCAACAAGAAGTATTTATTTGAATTTTTTCATATTTTAATGAGGTAAGCAATCCAGGACACCAGCTGACGGTTCAATTATCAAATCAAATCATAAACATCCCAGAAATACGAGATGTCAAATAAAGGTCAATTGTCAAAAAAAATTGCGAGAAACCAAACTTTTGTTAACCTCATTTGCAAATGAAAATATTCCAAATAAACCATATACAGGGTGTTAACAAATAAGTGTCACAACGGAAAACTGTAGATTCCTCATAATAAAAGAAACATGTTTTTAATGGAAAAAAGTTTCATTTTTCATGAGTGTTTCTTTTTTCATGAGCAATCTACAGTTTTCCGAAAAAATTCAAATGAACCATACTTCTTGTTGATTCTAGGAAATTAAATGTGTTATTGAAGTACAACGTGAGTAAATAAAGTGTCCAGTGATGGAAAAAGAAAGACAAGTACTTGAAAATGAATATCCAAGATGGGTGGCAAAAGAAGGTGAAATTTCAAACTTTTTCGTAAAATATCTCGATAAATAGCGGTTTGTTCAAATTTTCATTGTGAAATTCGTGTTTTTCAGACGAAAATACGTAAGTACCAAGAAAAATTTTAAAGAAAAAACCATCGCTTGATGAGTGCACTTTCACCAATAGTCCTATGATATAAAGCGAAAAACAAATGAGGTTAATTTATATCCCTATTTCGGCAAGAATTTAATGGCATATGTCACAATTTTACTGTCATTTCTCTTGTTTGAGATAACCCAGATATCTGACCTAAAAGTTCTATTTATCTATACCTACCTCACGGCAGACTGCAAACTGCTGTGATTCTGGAGATTATTGGGTTATTTCTGAACGGGATCAAGACAGGCGGAATAGGTACGTTTGCATGGGGAGAATGTCTGTGAAATGAGTCGTGTCTAATGAGGACTTTGAATAGTAAATAAAAATAAACATGTGTAAGTGAACACAGTTGGGTAGGTCTATTCGTACCTGATGGTGATCTGAGAAAAAAATCTTTACCTCTCTTCATTCTGATGGGCCCAAAAAGATAGTAATTTTTAAACTTTCCATAATAACAAGACGAACTTGTTAAAGTGAAACAAAATTCCATAATTCAGGTATAATCAATGACATTGAAGTTATATTTTTATTACACTCCTTTGAAATCAACTTGTTTTCATCTATAAAGTATGGTAAAATTGTAAGATAGGCTTTTTTGTACTTTGGCACGGAAACAGTGCACAGAAAAACTTTAAACTTTGAGAATAACCATGGAAACGAATAATACAAGCAAAACACTGTATTGTCAGTATTGTTTATTCTCTGTCAATCAAATTTATGTCGACAATATGAACTCTTAAGAAAATCCCGAAATTCCCGATGTTATCCTAGAGCAAGCGGTTACTATGAGTGAATATAATACCTATATACCGCAAGTATGACTACCTATATGCAAAGTGGTTCGAAAGTTTTTACCAAATATTTTTCGCCAAAATCAAGATGACGTCCTCTATCTCAGTTATAAGAGATGGTATATATATACCATCAAGGGGGTGATTTAGAAACACCAAAGTATCTAAGTATCGTACGTACATTTGAATCTGAAACACCCTGTATAGAGAATCAAAACCAGCTGGTTATAGTTCTATCGTATGCAATGCAGTGCATTAACCTATACAAAAAAATTTACAAAAAAATACTTGGATAGCAACAGCATGCGACAAGAGTGAATGGAGACACATGCTTTCTGTTTATTGTATTCGCGGCTAGAGTTTTTGGAACAATAAATAGATTTGAAGTCAAAGACACTTGCTGTAACGTGAAATAAGTTAAGTCAAGTAGTTATTCACTATCACTATATACTTATCTTGACTGTCTATATAAACTTTCCATGATTATATTAACATGCCCTAGAGATTTTTGCTTCTTTGATTCGAAATCAGTGATGGTTTCAAAAAATATATTCTGAGGATTGATTAAATATGGCCCGTTGGAGAAATGTGTCAATCAAACTGATAAAATATACTCAAAAATATGTCGGTTATAAAGACTGAGAGAGTAAAATGTGGTATATTATATTAAGAACCACCATGGCGACTTCTATATCTACTGTTGACGTATATAATATGTTCCTTTCCCTATAAAACACCCGGTATAATGATTATGCTCTGTTCTTTGTTGAAATTTTTTTGATGACTATGGGATCTCGGATATTACATCCAAAACATACCTACTTCAAATACACTTGCTCATCCAGACAACCTCATAAATCTTCATTTTGAGATTCAAACAAAATCTTATCAATCATGGTACATTGTACAACCTGTCTTTGGCCTAATGTTTGTTTGATATATAAGTAGCATACAGCGATAGAAAATATTCATGAATTTTGCAATTTGAGCGCTTTATGGTTATTCTAAAAGACCGGAAATTTCATCATTTTATCATTACTGGGATCTTTTTTGCAATGTTTGAGGATACAGCTTTTAAATTTATTGACGATTTCCTGTGTAGGTATAAAAGGTGTCGCTTAACCTAGTTGTAAATTTGAAATATGGCACATCAGGTTACTAAATCTATAGCTGCTGCATTATTTAATTATGCACATATAGGCGAACTTAAATATCTGATGCTACCTCATTGAGCTATAGGATTAGATAACTTTTGTTCATCATCAAAACATATCTAACCATATTTCTCTAATTCAACATATAATGTCGATAGACCAATTCAACTATAAGAAATGTGTATTAATTTGTATACTAATACTCTTTTGTCGAGATAAAATGTGTGATTTATCACAACTTCGAACATTTGTCCAAAACCCGTTTCCTCAACTCTTTAATGCCTTAATTATTGTGCACATAATGTTCACTTTCACTTTATTTTATAACCCAGTTACTCGTAATTGTTTTATAACAATAATAATTATTGTAACAATCATGAATCACTCATTAAACAACTATACGATTATTTAAGAGGCATGGTAATACACCTGATAGTTTTGTTTTTGTTGCATATTTTAATTTTTCTTCATGTTGATGAAAGTTCTCATATACATAATATAGAATCATTACAATGATACCTATATTGAGGATCCATTTTTTCTACTGAAAAAAATGCTACATGTTATAATGGAACCTATAACATTGTTAATCAATTTGTCTTTCACTCAAGGTAATTTTCCCAGAGCGATCAAAATGATGATCCACAGACGTTGAAAAATTTGTAAAAGTATTTGAACATGCATTTTTAGATCGACTTATGGTTTTCATTGAAATACATGATATTCTGAGTGTGAATCAACATGGTTTCTGAGCAGGAAAATCAACTAGTTCAGCGCTACTTTCTCTGTTCAATGTACTTATTGAATCTATAGAAGCAGACGAATGCCCTGCTGTCATATTTTGTGATTTGAGCAGGTCATTCAACTGTGTCAATCAAACAAAATTATTGTCATCTCTTGAAAACTATGGCATAAAGAGCTCCTCTAATTGAATCTCCTCTTCTCTAAGAAATCGTGAACAATTCGTCTCAGTTCAACATTCTAATCATGATGGAATTCTAAGGACTACCTCCAAACTTATATCTCTGTTGATATGGGAGTTCCGCAAGGGTCCATTTTTGGACCTATCTTATTCATACTGTATGTCAATCAAATTGATTCCCTTCTTAATAAAATTAACTACACTGCTTATGCAGATGATTCTTCTCTGATTGTATCAGCACCTGATTCGCTCTCTGTGCTGGTCGAAAAATGTAGTAATTCTGTAAGTCTAGCATCTTATTATTTCAATGATAATGATCTATTTTTTAATGTTGACAAGACACAAATCATCAGATTTCATCATCGTCAGAATAAGATAGATCAACTTGTATTCGACCAACTATATTCTGAAAAATACTAATGATCCAGTAAAATTTTTATCGGGATAAATTTTGTTGAGTGTTTGGATTGGAAATCTCAATGTATCTCAGTTAGTTTCAAAATTGTATTCTCTGGCATATCATTTCATGAATTTAGGTTTTGTGCTCGATGAAAATCAGTTGCTGAGTTTATATCATGCTCAGGTGGGATCTAGACTGAGGTATGGTGTCTGCCTTATATATATATATTGGTATATTGGCAGAGTATCGAGAAGAAACACATGCAAGTATTTGTTCCTACAGTTTCTCAGTTTCATATTCTGACATCATCAATCATCATTTACCCGACATAATAAAAAATAGTGATTCTATATCTTTATTCAAACGTAGGCTCAGAACTTTTTTAGTAGATAAATGTTTTTACAGTGTAGGAGAATTTTTCTCATTATGAATTTTTGATGACTATTCCTATATAATATTTGTATTATCAAGAAGATATAATCGTTTCAGAATATGTGTGTATGAATTATCGATATAATAATATTGTGTACCCCAGGGGCCAGTTTCAGAGCCCCTTTATTGAATCATCTAAATTTAAGTCAACACTTATAGCGTCACAATGGGATATAATCGGAATCATCCTTGGATAAACAGAAGAGAAAAAGCCGTACAAAAACAACGGATATGACTTGAGATGTTCTTGAGTACAAAAATAATAAACCGATAAATATTATAACAGGTTTCGTTGATGATTCTTCAGATGTGTACCTACCAAATCTATTAATAGGCATTAATTGCATTGGCATACAATTTGTTCTTCATACGCGATAGAGCCAAAGTACTAGAGCAATGTGTGCCTGATCAATGATATTCAGTGGCCTTTTGGACTGAAATAGTATATTTCATTATACGAGTGATAAACGATATTTTTTATTACACTTCGATGAAAATGAAGTAGGAATGAAAAAATCTTGGAACTACTAGACCTGTATTTTACTGGTAATAAATTCGCGGTCGCTTGTGCCGCTTACTCTAGGATATTATCGGAAATTTCGGGATTTTCTCCAGAGTTCATTTTGTCGGCATATTCTCAAAGTTTTTCCGTGCGATAGCCTAAAAAAGCCTATCTTACAGTATCACTAATATTAGATGAAAACAAGTTGATTTCAAAGAATTGTAGCAAACAACAAACATTAGAATCATGATAATTTCAAAAGCAAGGGAACTTTTGTGTGTGTGCTGTATTTAATATTAATAAAATTCTTATAAGTATAATTCCCTATAAGTATACCGTGTCAGATTTTCCTTGGCACTTATCCAACTTTTCGCTTCATATTTTTCTGATAGGCGTCAATATGTTATGTTCCATGGTTTCAAGTCTGTCGAATATGCAGCAACCTCAGGTGTCCCTCAAGGTAGCAACCTAGGTCCGCTACTTTCCAATGCTTTTATCAATGACATTATCGAAGTAATTGATGTCAATTGTTTGATGTATGCAGCAATTCAAAGATATATTTTCAGATAAATGATATTGAGGATTGTGAACGACTATCTCTGAATCTGAAACGCGTTGAACAATGGTGTTGCAGTAACAAATTACCTTCGAACGCTAGCAAATGTAATGTGACTTAGAAATCAACTCATTTTATTTCCGTATTATATTAGTGATACAATACTTCAATGTCTGCCCACATTTACCGATTTAGGTGTCACCTTTGACAGAAAACTTTCATTCACACCGCATATTGAAGCTACTTTGTCTGCTGCAAACAGGATGTATGGATTCATAGCGCGGATCTCTAGAGATTTTTCTGATTCAGCCACATCAAAAACATTATATTATGCCTTCGTCAGATCAAAACTGTAATATGCACCTTCAATTTGGAACCGTCTCATCAGCTGTATATAGAGAAAGTTGAATCAGTACAACGTCATTTCCTAAAACTTCTTTCCTATAGATCTGATAATGTATATCCACCAATCGGGTTTCCTCATGATACATTATTAGCTAAACATGCTATGAAAAGCCTTAGTTGCCGTCGTGATTGTCAATCCACAGTGTTCCTTTTCAAAGTGGTGAATAACATTATCACTGACTCATATATTTTGCAGAAGCTGAGTTTCACCAGTAATCTTTGGTTTCACTGTGCCTAGACAAACTTCTAGAGTTTTCAATACATTCTATCTTCCGACACCACGAATAAATATTTTCAAAATATTCTCCTCTCCATAACATGTTCTTTATATAATTATTCATCAAATTTAATAATCAGCCAGATATCTTTCATTGCTCTATCTCTGCGATTAAATCTTTATTTCAGCTAAGGTCTATCTTTTATTTATATACTTTTCAAAATATGAAAAACTGTATTATTAGTTATACTTATTCCCCTGTTCTGTAGTTGGGTTTAACCTGTAGAACAGTGTAGCATTAAATAAATAAATACCTAGTGCACCCTCCATCGATTGATCAGCTTTTTTAACGCACTTGACCCCAGACATCCGATGCCTTACTCAACATGGGAACCGCGCAGTCGTGAATGAAATCATTGAAATCCCCCAGTCTCACAATAGGGACTCGTCCTAATCCTTGTTGCACCTGTGCGAACCCGAATATATACGATATCCATTAGTAGTGCCCTTGTATAGTACCGCCTCCATTCAATACTGTGGATCCATGAATGAATCCCTTTTGGCAAACATTCCTCGTCGCAAATTCGAACAGACAGATATAATCTCACTCTGTATACAGGACGATCCGGATAATATCAGGCGATTATATTTTGGAAATTGGACAAGTCTTCCTCGGTGTGTAGGAAAATTTGATTGGGACGTCTCAAATCTCAATACCCCAACTCAATGTACTTATATACAGGGTGTCCCAAAATTGCTGGGACACAGAGCTACCATCACGTGTAATTCAGTTCAAAATAAGTTGATTAGACCCAACTAATTTATATGAAAAAAAGTACCGGTTGCCCGTGAGACGAGTTCAAAGTTTACATAAAAAACACATTTTTGTACGCTGTTCGAAAATGAGAGAAACAAATTGGTATTGGATGAAATTTGACAGTAGTGCATTTTAGAGGATAACTCTTCTTTTAGTGATCGAAGAATCCCGAAAGATATTGTAGAAGGGTTGAAACCACCCTCAACCCCTAAAATATTGTTCAGATCATTCTTAGGAGTGGTAATAGGGTTCTCAATTTTTTTTACCGAGATGAATGATTAATTACATAATCACGTTAGGTACCCTTACGAGGTAAGTGTATCAACTTTGGCGTTCGTAATACCTCTATGAGGGTATCGCCTTCAAGAGTTGGGTTTAGCTATAAACATTGGTTTATATCAGTTCTTGTCCAAATAAATTCTAAAAAAATTGAGTGAAATTGAACACTATATTCCTGTTCCCAGGACCACTAAGCTTCAGAGTAAATGATTTAAGTCTATATAGTGTGATTTTTTTCAATTCAATTAGTGTAAATGTTCAATGCAAGAACATTTAAGTTCACTATATTTACTTCTCCGAATATATTGAATAAACACAAAAATATAGTTGAAACAAATGTAGAACAATTTTATTACCAGATTTTCTTTATTTCGGAATCCATCAATGGTATACTGCCATGCTCTCAAATTCGTATGGCAATTCATTATAGTGAATGTGCATGGAAAACATGTCGTACCATGTCGATCAATATACAGGGAGTTAAGTATTTCGCATTCTCTATTAATGTAACTTGTTGATAGAGTAGAGTATGGCACTGTCCATATTTCCACTGAAACTTCTCTAAATTTTTTTGCGACGCTCTATGCCATCATGACGTGCATCCCGCATAATATGGAAACACCCTGTATATATCGATAATTAACATATCCTGTACTACTGTAGCAATCGGAAGAGGACAGAGGTTTTTATTTCCATCCTGCTGTACCTATAGATGCCGATCATCTCTTGTCCATCTGTTCCTAATTCGAATCGATTGTAACAGTGCTTCGAAACCAGTTTTCTCCATGTAAATCAGCGGTCTGACCATTAATTAGTACGTTAATTGAATCGGATATGATTGTGGTTTTTATGTTTTTTTTTCTGTTGCCCTACGGTCGATGAACGTACTACGTTTAGTGGAGACCTGACATCAAGTAGGTAACTATAATCGTTCGAGTTGGTCGAAATTTTCGAACTGATTGGTCAATGCCTAATGGCCATAGTCGTATCGATGAGTTTCACTTTCAATTGCGACACTTCTGATTCGGATATGTATTTATAAAAAAATTCAAGATATTTTTTTATGTTCTGGAACATCGTGAGAACCAAGGGAAATAAGGTAGGAATTGGTGTTCGTCTTAAATTTCTGGAGGTTATATGCCTCGGGGAACACCTCCCTTGGCAATGTGTTCCAGATCCTCGCTGTTCGTTGGATGAACGAGTCTGTTCTACAGGCCTACAAAGTGACCACGAAGGGGTGCGAAGCCTCAACTCGACGGGTAAATCTCGCGGGGACTGCCAAGGGAGGAACTATTGTTGATATTTCAGAAGAGCATCCCCATGAAAATATCTATAAAATAGAGCCAGATCGCCAACTTTTCTACGGTGTTCCAGAAAAATGGGTGAATTTGTGAGCTAGGCATCACCCACGAGACGAATTGCCTTTTTTTGGACAGAATCCAACAGTTTCAAGGGTTTGGATCCTGCACTTCAAATATGGGAACAGTTTTCCAGGACTTATCGGATCTGTGCCTTATAGATCATAAGCAGCTTACTGGTAGTGAAATAGCTCCTGGCCTGAAACAGAAAACCAAGTTTTTGGGATACACTTTTAGCAATTGATCTCACGTGATTTTCCCAAGAAAGGTTATTGCTGATAGTAATACCAAGCATCGTAATGGATGTCTTCAAAGGTATGGTTACTCTTGACAAGCTCATGTTGGGTAAAGTGAGATCGGCATTTCTAGAGAAAAGGCATTCTTGTGTTTTGTTCGCATAGAAATCTACCAAATTATTGGATCCTCATTCGAGAATTGTTGTCAAGTCCATATTTATGTTGTCAACATTTCTCCTTCGTTCGTTTTTGATTTGCCTGGCTGGTATTGGAGCCCTGGAAGAGAAGGCGGTATGGAGGGTACTATCATCCGCGAAGCTGTGTACTGGCCATGAAGTTGCTTCCAACAAATCGTTGATATGGAGTAGAAATAGTGTTGGTGCTAGAATTGATCCTTGCGGAACAACAGCATTTATGGTAAGAGAGACAGATGAAACTCCGTCGACCACTACATGGAGAGACCTGTTTGAGAGAAAACTAGCTAGCAGAGAACATAGCTGGGGAGGCAAGCCATAAGAAGGAAGCTTGTCGAGGAGTCCGTGGTGCCGGACTCGATCGAATGCCTTGGAGATATCAAGTGCCACGGCTAAGGTTCCACCATATTTTTCAATTGATCGCTGCCATATATTTGAGACGTAAGCGAGCAGGTCACCAGTTGATCTCTGATGACGGAAGCCATATTGCCTATCGTTGATATCACCTAAGATATGGAAAAACATTTTCAATGGTCATGTTATGAATATTTTCTTCTCGTACAGAATCCACGTGATCGATTTCACTGTCTCTCCCATCTAAATGTGCGGTGTTACGCCCATGTTGATTTAATTTTCTCAAGCGCCGTGAGGAATGATTTCGGTGATGATTCCCATGTATTTTATGGTCAAGAATACTGGTTTTCTTTTAATGACTTAATGATATCGCTTGATTTATAGCGAAATTATTTTCGAGTTTGTCTCTCCCGCAACATAAATAAAAGCATTTCTCGTACATAATATGGAAATCATCGTGAGAGTTTTGTTAGGAAGGCGATGAACATCTAATAAGTCACATGATATCACTATCGAAATTTATTCGAATCTATCGATATCCGTTGCATATCAATGAAATATCTACTCCAACAGTTGTTTCGTCTTGGATGTGCTGAGAGACTCGCTTGACTTATATTGCTGTTCATTGACCAAGAAAAGGAAGAATGACCTCGGTTTTGGAGTCTGAATCGTTTCATTATATCATAGATCTATATATATAGAACAGTTATTCATGTACCTAGTAATGCTCGGGGTGCATGCAATATTTCATTTCTCACGAAAAAATTATCTTATTACAATCTCTATTCCACACTTGCGTCTCTTTGGAATCAATCAGAATCGGCCATATTCACAGTTTCTTCTGTATTACAGCGATTTGTTTATCAAATTTTATCAGACATGCTTTACCAATACAGAAACCAAATTGCACAACACGTGACCAACCATCAGCCACCTTCCTAGTTTTTCAGCGATAAACTTTTGGACGTTTGAAACGTCAATTATGTTGGAAGCCATAATGATTATTATTTTATAATTATTATTATTACATATAAGTAAAGGCTGATGACAAAGTCCTATGTAAGCCTAAAGACTAAAGGGATCAACAAGTGGATACAAATGCATGCAAAAGAAAAAAATACTTGAAACTATCCACCGAGTCAGAATTGACAACATCGTTGGATAAGTTTTTTCATGTTTCGAAAATACGATTCACCAAAAAATATTGTCTCTGCCTTGTGGCAAATTTCTCTTTTTCCAATATGAGAGTGTGACCACGTAACCGCAAATCATTGTTGAAAACAAAAAGTTCTGATTAGCATAATTAAACTTTGCTATACGGAAAGATATGATGAGGTCCCCATGAAGTCGACGTTGGTCAAAAGCTATCAGTTGTGCCGTCCTCAGTCTTTCGGGATAGGTTGGACGCACCAAGAATGACCAAGAGTCATACGCGTAGCTCGACGCTGAACCTTGTCCAACAAGTTCTTATCGCGTACCAGAACATGACACCACACCGGAAATGCATACTCCATAATTGGGCGAACGTAGGTTTTGTAGAGTTTTATGGAACTTGAATATGATAGATGGGAGAACGTTTTGCGAATAATGAGGTATATCCATGGACTAGCAAGTTATAGGTCAGTATTAATAGTCGATCACTCCCAAATCTACATGTGAGGACACTATACGTAACGATTGACCGTTTATTCTGTACGTGTGGAGTGGATTGTTCCCTCCTTGATGTAGTACGACGCATTTGTCGACGTTAAGAGGTAAAAGCCAATGCTCACACCACTGACTAATCGAGTTGAGGTCTTCCTGAAGGAATTGATGTTCAACTAAGGCATTTCCATACAGTTTAGTGTCATCGGCATAAATCGACTTGCAGGACTTTATATGAAAAGCAAGATCACTTGCATAAACAACGAAGAGGACTGGACCAAGAACAGACCCCTGGGGAACTCCACTTGTGATGGATGCAGTGTCCGCAACTCTCGCAAGCCGCTCGTTTATTGTCTCAATCATGGAATACTCATACGAATACAACTCGTGATACTGTTTTTCCTATGAATATTCGTCGATTGACATATCCAGCTTGCTGCTTTGATTTCGCTCATGGTATTGTTCCAAAACTTCTCGCCTACGGCTGGAAAGTTTTGATAAACAATGTCATTCGGCGAAATTATTATAGGCAACAAGCTGTCGTAACAATCGCTGAATATTTTCGGCAAAATAGTATCACTTGTGGTAGGTATTACCAATGGAAAATCGATTTTAAGAAGTCGTTTATTCCTCCTATAGCATTTTCTTTCCATTTTTCTCCTCATGGTAGGCATGCGGCTTTTGTTGATATTTTGACGTATTTTGAATATTGCTGTCATCATTTAAGTTAGTGAATATCATTGCCGCTTTCTCTATGTAGTCTTAGAGAAATGATGGAAATGAATACGAATTTACTCAAAAATATCATATTAAATGCAGACAAGGCATCGATTAATTTATTGCCGGAGAAAGACTTGTGTAGGTATACGAACAGAATCATGAAATTTTTAATCAATGGAAGTTGGAAAATGAAATTATTGCCATAGATGAAACCATCTTATTGGCGTACTTTCAAGAATTGATATGTAGTTTTATAACTATTCTCTGATGGTTCACCCGGTATAATTACATCTTTCCATAGTAAAATCGTAGTATTCGACAAGTGTGTTTCTCACACCCGTTAGGTTTTCAATGGTTTTGGGTTACCATTACTGAATTATCTCCAGGTAGAGAATCACAAAAGCCTCTAAAACGTATTTCAAGTTCCGATATGCTATGAAGGCAAAACAATCTTCTTATATCTCTACTCTCCTTTGACAAGGGCATTGGTACAAAAAGGGCAATTCGGCGAGCAAATTTCTCTGTGCAAAGTGTATGGGCTGGCGACTAGACTAAATTGGGGGAGATAACGAAGTTTGTTTTTAGATTAGGAACTAGGAGAAATGAGTGTCTTGCCTAGTAGGTAGTACATACGGTCAATTGGCGACCTGTAATCTTGATTTCTTAATAATATTTTCAATGTCATAGATAAAATACCAGTTGGTGGAGGTGGACTCTGAAAAATTATCGTGAGCTATTTTGAGTATCAATAAAAAATAACTAATATTACCTATACTCCTCTTCCTTTTTTTCAGTTATCAAACTATAGGTGTCCCTGAATATCAACTGAATTTCTCTTTTAGGTTTTCAATAGTCAAACGCAGGGGCAAATCTGATTTGTCCTTGCTACACATATATTGAAACATATACCCTACTCAAGTTTTTATTTATATAGAAACGAGAACGAAACACTCAAAAATTCATGTAAATGTACATAGTTATAATGTGACATTCATTCTCGAAATCAATTCTGTATTCAGCTATATTATATGACCTATAGCAAGTCTCAGACTACTAAGTATACTAAGTGCATAGAAAGATTGTTCACTTAACATTTCTTTTTGGATGTATGACATATTGATATTCATCATACAATTCATACAGGACGTCGAAAGAAATTCTGAATTGAAAAAACTCATAATCACGAATCTGCGATTGAGGGTCCATAAAAATATCAATTCTATCTTTCAAGTTTGAACCCGTTGATTGGGTGACAGTATTGAATAGGAATATTTTCATTCCTTTATTGAATACGGCGTCAGTTCACTCAGTGTGTCGATGCTTTCCATATGCTTCCATATATATACCTACTAAGTACACAGGATGATGATGTTCTCTGCAAGTGCTCAGGAGATTGTTACTCATAAGTAAAGTATTTTTTCTTTTGGCATTTGCTCTGGAGAGATTCGTTTCATTTTGTGCTATGATTATTGTTAATTACTATACCCTTTTGATATCTCATTTATTCCACTTCTAAAGTGTGTTGAATGCTGAAGCGAGGTTGAAACCTTGGTGAAGCTGTTCAGGGTTCTAAGATTGCTATTATAAGGTTATATAGGTCGGTTGCTTATAGTATATCTTGTCACAAGGACAAAAAATTTGCTTTAGCTGAACGAGCGAAGCGTAACATCCAATAATCGAAAAGTAAATGTTCAGTCCATCATGACTCCTCGAAATACTTACTCAGTTTTGACAATGAGGTATCTTGGTTCATTTGGTTTTCAAAACTGAAATAGATATTCACGTAACCAGCAGTTTGGAAATGCGTCATTTTGTGTGACGAATAGTGACGATGGTATTCTACGGGACGAGCTTATAGCGAAATTCCGCAAAGCACAGTTTCCGATCTTTATTTACTGAAAAAATCTAGTTCAACGCCAATGGATTGATATTGATAATGATTATAGTATGGGTTTCATTGCTCATCAATGAATCTATTGCAACATTGCCAACGTACCAAATCTGAGTGGAATCTCATGAGCCGTTTCAAAGTTATGAAACAAAAACGATTAGAAAATCGAAAAACTTCAAAGCCGTCTATCGTCCAAACTGAGCAACTTTGTACTGAGTTGAGTTTGCTTGTAAATATAGAATTGTTTTGGTCTTGGTCTATATAAAGAATATATTTTTTGTAAAGGCCTTTTAGGGACACCCTGTATATCACTGTAGATGATCCCTCTTGGATGAACATCAAGTGTACCTATCTAGAATCTATTCCCAGAATTTCACATTGATATTCGACATAACATTCACAAAAGACAATAGTTGGACTTAATACCTAATAAATACCTATACATATATGTACTTGCAAAATGCTTCAGTACCAATGAAAATATCCTAGTATTCCTAATAATGATCGAGATATTATTCAAACCCAAATTATTTCGTGGCCCTGGCAACAACGTTATGCCTAGAATTCCCAGAAATACAAGAAGAAGACGAACTACATTGTCAACCTGACTCACTAACGTCAATATCGTCTGTTCAAATCCTTGTTTCATCTAGTCAAGATGCGAATATTCAAAGATCATCCTCAGATTATCTGATTCTTCAGTTGTGTATTGTGTTCTCTGTTACCTGCAGTAAGTAATAATCAGTCTAACAATTGCATTTCTCATTTTGATAAAAATGACAACCAGATATGTTGCTGCCTTAATCTTGCAGAAATAGAATATGCATTCGTAATTCGAATCTTATATGATTGCATTGGATCAGTCACGGGTTTACATCAAGCGTCTTCCCGCGTTTTCGAAATATCGTGAATTTCAATAATTATTTAAAAAATGTATGGAGCTTCGAAATAATTAAATGAAATTTTTCACTGGAACGGGCCCATTCCAACGCCCTACTGAATAGATTCTAGATAGTGTAGATAGGTGCTCTACTCAACCCCAACCCAATCTAAACCTAAAACTCCTAGAAGACTCATCATCTTTCTACACACACTTCCCAGCCCGTACGCCTACGTCAGTTCCGTCGTCGGCACCCCGAGCGAGGCTATTCATTCATAACTTCGACTCGCAGTCCCTAACGCGGAGGAGGGGGGGTAACACGCCGCCATCCGAGTTGGCTGTGCTCTATTCAAGCTCGGGCCGTGACGCGGGATTCTGTGATGCAGGTGCGCGTAAACTCGTAAAGAGCGAGAGAGCCGAGATCTTTTGTGTTCCGCGGAAGAACACGTAGCGGGCTGTGGGCGATTTTTCGGCGAAATCCGATGCGCCATTGTCTCGGTGCGCGGCGGACAAGTGACTGGCGCGGCGACAGGTCTGGAGAGTTTGCAGGCCGATCGCGAGACGCGTAGCCTTCGGGGTCGTGGTGGTTAGATGAGGTGAGGTTAGGAAGTGTGGGAGGAATGTTTGCGGTGGATCCCATTGTGTTGTTGTTTTGGTTTTCGGTTCTCTATAGTGTCGTTTTGGATATAGCTGACATGTTTTCGACTTTTCGCTGGTTATTGGCCTGAAACTAGAAGATATTTGGAGCAGAGTTATAGTTAATTGAGGTTACTGATGCTGGGTTTATAGATTCAATCAAACTAATAATTAGGAATTGACAATTAACAATCAACAATTGATAATCTCGAGGATGTTCATATATATCTGATAATTATTCAGAATTAGATGTGAAATGTCTTTTGATTGTAGATCAAAATGATGTCAAAAAGTGATTTTGGTCTCCACAATTCATGAATTCATAAAAAATATTCCAATTAAATATCACCAAACTCCACTTGAACAATAACAAATCCCATATTCATGTTCTGTCTCCAGAATTTCCTAATTCTTAGTTGTTGAGTTGAAAGTTTGCCAACTTTGTGATTCATAATTCTTAATTCAATTGACAGATGTAAATGTATAAACCCTCGTAGATGTTTCCATGCATTCGACTTTTCAAGTTCACAGTTGTTGTTAGTTTAAATTTTAGTTTAGTTGAATCTCTAGACCTAGCACAACAAAAATGAATTTGCATATTGTGGTGTATTGAAGAATCTCTCTCCTCGTTGGAGATGGGAATACACTTTTTTCATAACATAACACATAACATAACCTCTATTTCGGTCATGTGATAAGATATAAACCAAATTTGAGATTGACGCAAAAACTCGTTCTTGTTATCTTGAAATTATCATAATGTCCATGCAAAACATTTCGAGAACTCATATCCTTGATCAATTTGAACTTGGTAGTTGGTACCTACCTTGTAATACCAAAATTTCGCCTGAATCTGTCAAATATCAGTCTTCTGTCAGTTCTGTCTTCATCGTGTTCAATTCTCGAAATTACTTCTCTGGCAATGGTTTCGACGTTGTTTCCCCTCCATTCAAAGCAATGTTTTTTATTATAATTAAATTTGTCTCAAGGATTGTGGACATTTTCTATTGAGCTGATGAATAAGGAGGATGTCTACTGACATTATCTGAAATTTCTCACCTATAAGGGAGGATATTCAATTTTTTTATTTTGCTCTACATTGCCGAACGATCGAAAAAACATCTTCACTTAGAGCAACTGTAATTTAGGCAAAGCTTTGATTTTTTTTAAATTTAAACGCCTACTTTACCTTTATATAGGAAGACAAGAATGCAGAATGAATTTATTATGATTTTTTCAAATATTCCATTTTTTGTGGTTAAGTTTCAAACAGGACCATTGCAAATAATTGTCATGCAAAATTGCAAATCATATGGGATCCACTTGAACGAACTCACCTCACCTCAACTAAACGTCATGATTTAGGAGTATTTTTTGTTCCAACATCATTGATATTTTCAGAATGACGTGATGGTAACGCAAAAAAACAATTGCGGTACACCTAGCCTCGGATGATCCAACGCCTCTATAAATAAATATACCGAGCGAACTGCAAAAGCCAAAATAACACCCAAGTGACACCGGAGCTGTGAAGAAAAGAAAAAGTACTAAAAATAACAATGACATTCCTTGTGATATTCCAGTGATATTCCTAACCTAATTTATTTTTGTACTAGTGTATATATTTATTATCTAGTCAATGTGTATAGACATTTT